>JACGAQ010002267.1:0-43658 GCA_014119065.1 Orius insidiosus | reverse complement strand
AACAATAATTCTGAGCAAATTTTTTCAAGTTTCCTGGCCAAAATACAGTGAAAACACCTCAAAACCAAGGAGTTCCTATCCAAATAATTGATGAAAACTACCTGTGAGCTGTCTTGGTCGAGAGACCCTCGTAAATCAGGAGACATATTTTTTTCGAGGAATCCATAATAAAGGGTTTTTCTTGGCTGTTTTTGTGTGTACTAAACATGATATTATGAAAGGATAAAAAATAAAATATGGAGAAAAGGAGCTTTTAATAAAGTTGGAGAATGCAGGAAACTTTGTCCGAGAAACAAAGTGGGATTTTCGTCTGGTTTATCAGAAGAGAAAGACCACATCAAAGAGAGGGTTTTTTGTAGGAAAAGCGGAAACGAAGGCCTCCCTTAAGAAACCGTTTTAATTGGGAACCCCTTGAATGAGAGACTTAACGATTTACATGATAAACTTTTACATCAATTGATGACGTCATCGTTATACAAATAAGGGAGTGGACAAACAATTGATTGAATTAACTGATCAGAGCGACAGATCAGACAGATTGGGGGTGGTAGACTGCTTTTAGGGAACAAGGCTCGCTAATCACGTCCAGTGTAAACAGAAGGGAAAAAGAGTGAATATTGTGTTTTTTTAAACCTCCCTCCTCTCCTTCATTTTGAAAATTACATTAAAGATTGTTCAGAACTCTTTGTTTAAAACGTCAAACCTCTAAGTATTCTTCGTGTGCAAACATGGGGACTTAAGTCCAAGTTAAGCCGTTTGTTTATCGACAGCTTACTCCAACTAAGTAGTTGAGGCGAACAAACTCTTGTTTTGACTGTCTCCGCAAAATCCTGATGCACTAATTTATTAAATTTAATGCCTTTAATAAAACTAGAGGTGAATTCTACGAGGAACAGTGGAAATGAAAACTTGCTATGCCATCTTGTGGGAGAACGCTGAAACTCTCGTTAGGGAAGAATCCGCTTGAGTTCGCAGGCGCTCTCAATTCATCTTTCAAGTTAGTTCACGCCGATTCAAACTTTATTTACTTCCTAAAACATTAAAAACCTATCTAAAAAATTAATATACCCTAATCCTTGATCTGACCTCTGCGAATTATGAAACATTTTGATTTTTAGTATCACCAATTAAAACGCGGAGGCAAGATTGGCACAATTGGAGATGACTTGACCGGTGAAAGGACCAATAATATCCATTATAACCTCATACCTATACATAACCTCATATCCTAGATCGTCTCTTGTTTTTTGGCGTTCTCAAAGTACCCGTTCTCCTTAAAAGCGACGAACGGGTGGCTCTACGGACAATTTTTAATAATGTAATCATTCTTGATTTCTGCCTAATTAGCACAATTGAAAGATTTTAAATGATTCCCTTCTTTTGTACTAAAATCAGATCGATAACTGCGCTTTAGTTCCGCCCTCCCTCAATAGAATGCATTACAGTTTTCAACGTATAGAACTTATACACTTCAATAAATAATCAAAATCCTATTTTATTCCATACAATAATCGACATTCGAAACTCAATTATGCATAATGAAAATTAAAATAGAATTTGAATAAAGGACTTTTTAATTAGAAAATGTTCAGTTAATTAAAAATTTTCCCTGCTTCAATATTGACCATGGACATGAAAGCAAATAATGTATTTATTGAAATATTAACTTCCTTATTTATTTAATTACACATACGACGTTTTATGTCATTAATTAAAATATTAAATAAAACAAAAGTTGGATGTTCAAGATGGACAGCCCGCGTCATAAATTATGTTAATAGTGTGTCTAATTGGACCAACTGTCATTTTTATAAAACGTGGCTTCTTTTCAAGAAAAAAAAAGTTTAAAACATGTGCCAGTTTGTCATTTATGATTAAATTAAATACTTTTAATTTTTAAAAATTAAATTCAAAGGGGATTTTGAGTTTATAGAGTATAATAACAAATGTATTCGTCGTAAACCAAAAGAGGATCCGGACAGATAAGTCCCCCTACTCAGGCAACGCTGCTGTACGAGCCATTGACCAATTTCATATCTCGCAAGCCTTATCGTAACGACCGCTGGACATTTGCTCTACGCATTTTCAAATAAAATGTCGACACCTTTTCAAAGAAAGAATTTTTCTCCCTCAATTCTCATTTTTCTCCCAAATCTCGCGATAACAGGACTCCGACATTTTGCTCATTTAAATAAATAGTGTAAAATAGATCTAAGAAGAGGTTAAAAAAAAAACAGGAAATTTTAAATTAGCTAAAAATCTCATCAGATGAACGATTTTTTTCGTTAAATTCTCCTGTGAACATAACATCTAGGGTTGATTCGATATGGACTTCCTTCCGATTTTATCGATATTTTTGAAATATCGGATCGGATATATATCGGAAGGAAAATATCGGATGAACGATATCGGAAGGAAAATATCGGATGAACCGATATATCGGAAGGAATATCGGATATCGGTACCTATATGGAAGGAAATATCGGTACAAATATCGGAAGGAAAATATCGATATTCGATATCGATATATCGTGATGTTATCACATATCACTGACAAGTTATAAGTTATCCGTGTGTTGCCCCATTTTTCTTTCGGATTCATATCGTAAAAATATCGCGATATCGGTAAGGAATATCGTATGATAAATCGGAAGGAAAATATCGGATGAACCGATATATCGGAAGGAAAATATCGGTACAATATCGCAAAATCGGAAGGAAATATCGATATTCCGATATATCGGAAGTATCGCAACTACCCTAATAACATCGATTTGTCCGATAATGCGGGAAGGTATAGAAGAACAGGCGTTCCCCTTTTAAATACCACACCTTATTTTATTTTTCTGTATTCAGGAAAAAAATTAAATCTTTGCCTCTCAGAAAACGGTAAAAACATTTTTGATTCATTTGACGCTGAAATCTTTAAAAGGGCCCCCATTTTTTTTTTAAGGAGTTGAAATATTTAGGTGGATAATTTATTAATATGCCATCAAAAACAGAAAGGATGTTGCATGTTAATGGCCTTGCGGGAAAATAAATCAACAGAAGTTATTCAAGAGTCAACCCTTGCGGGGAATTTTTTTAATCACTTGAAATCTGATTTCAAAACAAAATATTTTAGAAGAAAAAAAAAAATCTTTTTTTTTTCTCATTAAAGAGTAAAATGTCGTAATATAGTACCAAGATTATTTTTCAATTTATAAAGTGCTCGAAAATTAAATAATATTTTATTAACTCCCTCTTTGTGTCAAAAGAGTTTTTAATTACGTTTCGGATTTTATTGTGAGAATAAACGTTTAAAATTTTTCCTTTTCTTTTTTAATTAAAAACAAAATTTCCTTAGTTGGGAAGGTAATTTTCATAGTGAAACAGGAAATAGAGGAAAAAAGTGTTGTCATACCTGCAAAATTAATGCCGAGACGAGGATACTTGAAACAGAAGTGGTTTTACCGAAATTAACCCTTGAATTTTTCAACGATATTTTTATTGGTCCCTTAACGTTTAAAAGAAAATTTTTGCCAGATCAAGAACTTTTTTTCTGAAACTGTGGGTGGTCTGTTGAAGAAAATGATTGATGCCTCGAGGGAACCATCGCTCATTCCGATGCGGGTTTCACTTCGGATTGTCTCTTTAACCCAAGTGTATTGACCCAGTTCAATCTATGTATTTGACAACCTACTATTACTCAATATTTATCATAACTTTATACCAAGTTTGAATTACTAAAGACCTAATTCCCCTCCCCACACTCGTACCAAAATGCATCCCTCTCTTATAACCATCATGAAACCACATTCCTCCTCAATTTTCTCCCCTTGCTTTATTTAACAGCTTCTCTTTCTCAAGTTATAGATAGAAGGCATTAAATTATTTAATTAAAAGTTTGCTAACAAGTGTAAACCGAAGTTTCGATGCTATAAAAATTTAAAATTTGCTTTTCATATGCAGGAACTTCTGTCCATCATTCACCCTTCAACGATCTTCTAACTCCTCATTCAAAAGTTGAAGGTCATAAATTCATTATAATAAGTTTACAGCAATTTTCTTTTGTATCGTAAAACCTTGTAAACTTTTGCTCTGTAAACTTTTGTAAGAGTCCTTGACCACTGCACCATGGAAGTAAACAAACTATATACTTGAATGCTTTTTTAGAGAAGTAGAGAATCCAGGTTTTTTAAGTGGTAAAAATCTGTAAACTTTTTACCACTCATCACTCACCAGGGTTTTTCCATTATTATTCACTGCTGCATCTTCCAAAACTTTTCGTATTTAATTAGCCGAAGGCGGTTTGCCAGAGGGCCTAACTCTTCCCCTCGGAATGAACGGCCTTTTACCTCTGCTATTTTTACCTACATTATTTTTGTGTGAATATATCTGGAAATAGAAAAAAAGAAAGATAAAAAGGCTATAAATTATATAAAGAAATAATTAAAAAACTCTTTTTATTAAAAATTTCTCCCCCAAGATGTCGGCTAAATGGGTTGGATATTTTCTCATTTATGTTTTATCTTGTTTTTTATTTTTTTAAATTGCTTGAAAATTAATTTAAAAACTTAACGTTCAGACTACTTTTTTTATCGATTTCTAAATAAAACTATGGGAGTACTAACAGGGAAATCCCTTGGGAATAACCTTTTAAGGAAGGGTGGGGCACCAGACCCGAGGCTAATGAATGCCCTGAGGATTTCATCTTAGATTCGCTCTTCGGGTTCCAGCCCATCAACTATTCAGACGGTTTTATGTTTGAACAGCTGTAGTCCCACCCCTAATCATAATTAACAAAACGTCAAATTTACCACCCCCATTTTGTTATTCATTTGAAATGAATCACAAAAAGGTCTAGTGCCTAGGAAAAACCCCCCTGAAGATACTCTGAAGACCGTCAGGCCCTGAGCGGACATTAGGAGACTTTCGAAGACGCATTAACCCTGAGTCTCCTAAATCATAACTGCTAATGCAAGAGTGAACTGGCCTCCGGAGGGCTTTTCAACCCTTTCCCTTCCACGGTCCCTTCCGTCCTTTCCGACCCTTTCAGAGACTCCGAAGACAGATGCGACATAATTCTAATCATACACTAATTAATGTACAACAAAACTTTACTAAAATAAGTTATAAAAAATTTTTTGTCTTTTCTAAATCTCAATTGCTGATTCATCCTGGACATCTGTCATATGCCCTTTCCATAGATAATCGAGATCAAATTAGGAGAGTAATCGATAAGTCCTGGGAACCTTTGAGGTTTGGCCCCTTTTCCATTTGTTGCTATTACTCAATTAGCTCAGCACGGGTGTTTTGTTTCCAGCATGAACGATTTAAGTTTTTAAAATGACGTCATCATGACGTCATAAAAATTGAGATTTTAGCTCTGAAATCTTTTTGAACAAGACGAAACGAGCCGTGTCATTCTATTAGCCGTCTATGATTTAGAATTTTGGGCTCGTGCTATGAATAATTTTCTCTTCTCCCTCTTAGGGAGGTGAATCACATTAGCTGACATTGACTGAAGACTGTTCAAGATTAGTGATTACTCGCCTTAGCTCCTAAGAAGTGGGGGAGATGGACTTTAATGCTGTTTTAGTGTTTGAACCGGGCGTAAGATCTCAGCAAGGAGGGTCGAAACGTGCACTTAATCGCCAGACTAATCAACTCTCTATTGACATCGAAAAGTAAATAGATCTGATGGAGACTCTTCAGTCAAAATAATTTCCTTTAGACTTTACGGTCAACTTAAAACTTACAATAGGGTTAAAGGATAAAGTAAACCACGTCCCATGTGTTCTTAATCGTAAAACATGGTAATTCGTTACGGTTGGTATTGAATTTTTAGAACCCTCTCGTTTCATCTGCCAACTGTGCACATGTCCTCCCCTTTTTTTCCGCAATTAAAAAATTAACAATATACTGCCGATTAATCTAAGATAGATGGTTCCAATAAGTTAACAAAAACTAAGAGGAAAAAAGGGGCAATTTGTTATTCGTGTTTATTTATGTGGAAACCGTCGTAATTTAGAAGAGATTTCACTAGGGGGCTAAATAAACGCGCGTGCTTTCAAAAGAAGGGTCACGTGCGAGGGGCTTCCTCCATCACGTGACCGAGTCGTTTAGCAGTTTTACACAAAATCCGTTGAGGAAGGACCCCCAGCAGTTTACTCGAAAATAACAGTAATTTATATGGAACACGTAAATAAGAATGAAAAGCGTTATATCACAAAGAAAAAGACTAATTTTCGTTTTCTCTGTTACAGGTAAATCTATGACTGTCACCTGGGTTTGCAGTAAGTCAAAGTGGTAAATTTAGATTGCTAATGTTTTCAGCCATGCGTGAATTTTCCGATTTAGCCGTCATACTATGATGCCCACGAGGCCCAAAAATTAAGAAAATACGAAAAAAATCTTCCGAAAACGAATTTTGCTTTTTTCCTGCCAACTTACGGGAGTAAAATTACGATAGATAGATTTCTTTTCTTCGAAATCTACCAATTTTTTTATTATCACGAGGGATTAATTTTTTCCTGGCAAGGAGAGCTCTTGGTAACACGAGGAGGTTAATTTTTTTCCTCTCGCATAAAAAGCTCGTGTGGAGGGAAAAAAATCAAACAAGCTCTCATTGCGAGAGGAAAAAAATTAACCTTTTCATCTTATCAAACGAGCTCTCCTTGCGAGAGGACGTGTTATCAAACTAAATTTAGGCAAATCTTTAGAACTAACGTAAAAATCGTGGTACCGTTAAGTCACAAGTACCATCTTTTTTTACCGGATTTTCGGGAGTTCTCTATGATTTTTGGAAGTTAAAACTCCATTTACAAAATTTTCTGGCTTTCTCTTCTTTCTTTAAGCCTAAAAAACCCCATTTATCGTTTTGTCTGTAGTTAGTTTTTTTGGTCGAGAGACCTTTTAACTTCCATTTTTAAACAGCATTTTCGGGACTTGGCTCAGTTTTTCGACCAAGAAAACTCATTTTTGGTGATTTCAGGCAATCAAAGGAAAATCAATTTTCGCCAGTTGGTTTCTTCCACATAAAACCTGGAGGGTATCACAATAACTCTTAAGGAAGTTAAAATTGTGGTTTTTGTGGTAATTACATTTTAAACGGAGTGTCTAACAAGGCAATTATGTGTTTAAGAAGGTTGTTAGAGCTGGTTTGACTCTTTAATATGCTTTTTAGAGATTATGGACGTCATATGGGCTAGTCGGAGTTTTTGTATGGGGGTTGCAGTTAATTCTCATTGACGACCTTCCTGCTTAACCCTTCACACCGAAGGAGGCGGACCGTGACGAAATCGGTATATCTTCATAACACCCACCCTTCTTTCTCGACGAATCACTACGAGCTACCCTTTTCATAATGGCCCCTCTTGTACTTAAAAAAATTGAAATCTATGTTGGTAAAGGTTTTTGAGCTGATGGTATTTTACATAAGTTGTAAACTCACATCAGTTTTGTAATATGCAATGTTTCGCTGTTTCGCATGCTCCCCCATGTCGTCGGTGAGGAACAAAACTAATCAAGGGAAACTTCTCCATTCCATCCCGTTGTTTCTGTTGGGGAAGGAAGGATTTTAATAGAGATCACCACTCTAATGAGTTGGGAAGGAAATCTTCATGAATGAGATGTAGGGTTCGTAGACGTTGAAACTCAACGGCGTCGGCGGCAATGACTCGGCCGGGTTGGATTGATTATTCAGACCAAGAGAGACAGGGATTCCGCTCACTGGATTACCAGAGATTGCATGCCTGAGCGGACACATTTCTCATCCATTATAAACGCGGATTATTAACGTCCGTGTAAATATTTAATCTTGTCTCACTTTCACTCTCAACTAGTCAATCAATCTTCGAAAAATGAAAGCAATAAAAAAATTGACCGGTTTCACCAATAGGTATCATCAGGTTAACTTTTTTCCATTTGTTGCCTTCTCAAAGTTTTCTGTGTACCTGCAATTCTTCCGAGTATACTGTAAGAGAACCTCACCTGATGAGACCTATTAGATCGAAAATATTCTGTTTATTGCTTCTCAGTTCTCTCTTCATAGTTGGAGTAGTAGGCAAAAGAGAGCGTTTTTTCTTCTCTACCTTCCCACTCGGACAATGCAGAGAAGACAAAAATAGTTAACCTGATGAGACCTAACTAGAGATTATTAGTTCTGACTGTGATAACGGGTATCTCACGACGCGTTTCGGCTTAAAAAGCCTCGTCAGATACGTCTAGATAGGTTCACAGTGAAAAGATAGAAATGATTGTGATAGAGGAAATAGCTCACCTGACGAGGCTTTTTAAGCCGAAACGCGTCGTGAGATACCCGTTATCACAGTCATTTCTTCCTCTATTTTGGTGTTTGATAGTAAAATCATCCCCCTTGCGGAATATACACGCAATAAAAATTAAAATGTAAATTATTAGTTCTACTATTATAACTTCTGAGCTCTTTGTAATAAATTTTATTTTTATTATTGCAAATCTAAAGTTTCTTTTTATTTATATTCAGGAGATATTACGGGATTTATAATGCACTATCTAAATTTTTTGTTGCTTATTTGCATATTCGATCTGTGTAATGCAGAAGGTGTATAAAATAACATTTTAAAAGTCGTAAATAAACCTTTATTTTAATAAAAGCCATCTCGACAGGAGGCAACTGGTATATCGAAGGTACGAAGTTTGCATGGTAAATACTCCGTCGTCCGCCCATTATTTCCTTTAAATGCATAAAAGGTTTCACCCTTGGTCAATAAACGTTATTCACTGCAGTCACGTCCGTTTCCTCGTCTTTTTCAACTGCATTCGAATCAAATTTATTTTTTTAGAGTTTTAAAAATGCAATTTTAGAAATGTTTAAATAAAAGCCGGAGTTCTAACCTGTCTACGTGACAGCCTCTTCTAAACTTTTGTTCTGGAGATTTATAAAATTCTTACAAGTTTTTATTTTTACATTAAAAAATCACGAGAATAAAGTCGACAAAATATAAAGTAAAAAATAATTTATAAATCAAACCTAAAAAATTAAAATAAAGTCATCTGGTTGGTAGTTTAGCCACTAGAATCCGCCACCGCTTCCCGGACCCTCAAAGCCTCCTCTGACTTTAGTCGGTTTGAAACCGGTGGCTCGATCACTCCGTGGTCTGCACGCTCCAACTTGCCATAAAATACGCGATCTTATTATGTGCTTGTGCTGAAAAAATTAAAATCAAATATGGTGGACACCAACACCGTCATTGAAGGATCTGTTAAGTTTAGAGATGGAAAAAAGGTATAAAGCGAAATATAAAAAGAAAAAAAAGTTATTCATAA
Source organism: Orius insidiosus (assembly GCA_014119065.1). Classification (NCBI taxonomy): domain Eukaryota; kingdom Metazoa; phylum Arthropoda; class Insecta; order Hemiptera; family Anthocoridae; genus Orius; species Orius insidiosus. Next base: position 34,367 of record JACGAQ010002267.1, on the reverse strand, counting down.
TTTTTTTTTACAATTTTACAGTGGAAATCTAGGTGGTGTGTTATGAGAAAACTATCCCCAGTTGCAGGTAATATTGTTATAACTAAAAATAATTTATTAAACAATCTTTTAATAATAAAACAATATTCTTTATACAAAAAGAAAATCAGAATTCAAATCGGCATTAAGTTTTGATATTTGAGCTTTCGACTATATCGAACCCTTTCGCGTATGTAAAGTTGTTCCACATTAACGCCTAATAACATATTCAAAGCGTAGCCTGAGTTTACTTTAAACCCTAGTTAGTAAGCAATTTCAAGTTGGAAACAAGTTTTTAGACATGAAAATTGAATTAAAAGAAGAATTTTCCCTTTGAAAGAAAAAAAAATTTAATAATCTACAAGAATAGACGGAAAAGCTTACGGAAGAAAATCCAGACTGACGCAAGACCAACTCGGACAGATAACTTCGTTACCAGATATAGAAAAATTGACGTTACGAAAAAAATTCTCAACGAATATCTGTCAGGGAAAAAAATATCGGAGTTTTTTTAAAGATCTTCTTTTTTTTCTGTTTGCGTAATCTTGCGGTCGCATCAAGTGTTTCCCGTTAAACAAGACGTAGAAGGGGACTCAAGAAGTCCGCATATTTTTCTATGCGGTTTGGTTTTTATCTACGCGTATAAAAGATTCGACAGAGCCTCGTCTTGCGGTTTTAAAAGAAAAAAATTAAAAGAATACCTTTCTTATTATTGAAAAATTTATTTTCAAATTTTAAATTAAATATATTAATATAATTGATTTTTTCATTTGACACATCATCAAACTAAAAAATATTGATATTCTAATTTTTATTGCGTATGTATTCCGCAAGGAGCTTGATTTTATAATAACCAATAATGGAGGAAGAATGACTGTGATAACGGGTATCTCACGACGCGTTTCGGCTTAAAAAGCCTCGTCAGGTGAGCTATTCCCTCTATCACAATCATTCTTCTTTTCACTGTGAACTCTATCTCCGAGAGGTTTAGTAGACACAGCGGGAAGCTGGAAACAAACCGTTTCCCGGAAGCTCACCGCCGCCACCGTTCTCCAAGAGATAGAGCCACTCACACCTCATTATTGGTTTTTTAAGTTCCCGCTGTGTCGACTAAACCTCTCGAGATAGGGTTCACAGTGAAAGAAGTGTGATAGAGGGAATAGCTCACCTGACGAGGCTTTTTAAGCCGAAACGCGTCGTGAGATACCCGTTATCACAGTCATTCTTCCTCCATTATTACTAAAAATATTGATTCCTGGGGAAAAAAGACGTCCTAAGCAACTTAAGCTAAATAAAATATCACTTTTCCCTAGATTTTTATGGCCAAAAAGTGCTCTAATCTGTGGTATCCACCGGATTTGCCAGGAGCATCGTTGTTTTCTTTAAAATGTCGATAACTGTTTTTTAATTTTGCAAAAAGTAGGAGTCTCTCTTATAAGTTGAAGTTTATGGTATAGTTTTTATTAACTTAGGAAACTTGAGCTATTCAAAATTACTATGCAAAGAAGGAAGTGTTTAGATTTTTAATTAAATCATGCTTTTATGTGTTTTTTTTTCTATAGCTTAAAAGTTTATCTTCCCTTTTACAGTTTTTAGAGGGATTGAAAAGACCCTTTATATTGATTTCTTTGACTCCAGTGAAATTTCATTTTCCCCTCTTCTATTGTCCTTTTCTGCTCCCGTAAACGTGCAGCATGAATTTAGATGCAGTTTAATTCCGTATAAGAAATCTCCTTTTTTTTGTTTTCATCAAGAGAGAAAAAAAAGGAAATACCCGAGATTGGGCAAAAAGTCGAAAGGCATTCTCGTTGATTAAATTCTTGTCACCTCCGTCCTCTTAGAGTGGATTAATTTACCCGTAAATCGACTTGAGAAGAATCCCGGAAAAACAAGAAAGTTTATCAGAGAGGTGTTCGGGATGTCACGGTTCTAATCCGGTCAGACAGTCGACCGAATATTGGACAGGGGAAAAGGCCCTTCGAAGTCGGAAAAACATCCCATTGAAAACTTACCTTCCAAAAGTTTATAACCTCTAAGTCTATGATCAGTCCACCAGAAAGAATAAACCATTGTGACCATCTAATTGAACAATCTTCGATATTATGGGGTGCGGCAGGAAACCGGACATCTCTCCCTTTAATTACTTTCCTTCACGAACATTCATATATCCAGATCCATAAAATATTCAAATCCAATCAATTTGTTTGCTTCACGAAAATTATGTTTTCCCCAAAATCGACTAAAGTCAAACGGTTTTATGTTAACATTTAAAGCATTTTTCTCAACTTTCCTAATTTCGAAACCTGAGGGATCTAGTCCGTTGTTGGTTTTTAGAATCAACCAGTTTCGTGAGCGGAATCAAAACTCAACTTTTAGGAAAAAATAAATACAATTTTCTTTACAATTCAATTTTATAATAAAGAAAATACGTGAGATTTTTCTTTTAATAAAAAAAACTTGTATAATGTTTAAGAAAAAAATCTAAACCTGAGGGCACTTTTACTAACCGAAATTTATCATCCTGCACGCGGTAGTAAAAAAAACCCCGGATGGGAGGCGTTATGTTTTTTTTTACTAGCAGAGACGTTCTCTCGCCGAAAGACACCCTTGCTTTTACTATCCATCAAGTAGGCAGTATAAGAGCTAAATTATATTTTTAATTTTCTCCTTTTTTAAACATTCACCATCGATTTTATATTATAAAGAAAAGGACAAAAGACGTTTATTAGTTTTTTTCCAGTTTAATCTTAAACGCTCTGGACCTTTTTGGCTTAAAACAAAAGTCCTTTTTATTTTAAAAAGTGATGAATTACACGAAATAGGTTTTAGAGTTCCTCAGCTGGACGTTAGCCAGAAAAACTGGGGGCAAAAATGCCATTAAGGACGCTCTAATTCGAATTTTTATTATTCTCAAAAATTAATCGTTTTTAATATAGTGTTGTTCATAAACTTTTTGCTAGTGCTAAGAATTTGAGAGAAAAAATTTTTTTTCAGCTGATAGTCTAATTGAGCGTTTTGGAAATAATAGAAAACCTTTTTGTCCTGAAGGACTATAGTTTCAAGTATTTTAGAGATGGATGTTAAAAACGCGGATCATTTTTCCTACCTTTATAAAAGGGTTATGACTCGACATAACCAGACCAATTGATCACAATAAGCCCGCATCTAAAACGTCATAATTTTTCAATTTCCGGCAAGCATTCCGTCCGTTCATCCCTCAATCCTTTAATAAACCTTTTAAAAATGGCTTTATAGAGAAACAAAAGGATGAGGGGTTGAGAGGAAAAAAATGGGTCAATTTAATCAATCAAAACAATTCCCACCCCCTTTTTTTCTATCTGGAAACGTCAAAGAATTTTTCTTTACGTCTCAAATATCGTTTAAAGCAAATCAAAAAAATAAATATTTTTAAATTTTAATTTAAAAAATTTTCTTTGATTTATTTTTTCTGTTCAATGTTAGCGGTCTCTCAAAGTCGTTTGATATCAACGGAGCGTAACTTTCCTCCCCGATTTCCGATAATCTTTTCCCAATATTTTTTCAGCATAAGAAAAAAATTACATAAAAGAAATTTTCTGACCTAAATACGCTACCTTATTTTTTATTTAAAATAAAAATTAATATAGTGAACTGAAAGTTTTTTTCTCGCTAAAACTTTTTGACACCTTGTAATCCGTATAAAATTATTCATCTTGTTATAAATTCAAATGGACCCTGTATAGATTTGTCGGGCGAAGTAGGCGATGAAATATGTATATTAATATGGATTTAAAAGTTGATGCTTGTAAAAAAAATGTAACTTGACCGGGAAATTAATTCAAAGTGGGTGTCTTTAATTATATATTTTATAAAAAAGTACGGTTTTAATAATCTTTGATCGCTGTGGGCGTTATACAATCTGGTTTGAGATTATTTGAAAATGGCGTAGGGAAAAAAATAATCTTCGAAGGGGAAACATAAGATTAAGGTTGGAAAAAGGTCGGAAATCAGCTTAGAATGTGGGAAGATGCTTAAAAGGATTCTTACTCGACGATCCAGTTTGGAAAGAAAATCCCTTTTCGTCTGGGGTTACATCGAATGTTTGAAAGAAAACGTAAAATCGAAAAAAAAGCCCTGGGGCAACGCGATGGCATGGCGTATTCACGAAATTTTCTGGTGGATAGCGGTATCAAGACCCTGGGTATCAAATTTTTCGCGCTAATTCAAACAAAAAGCGCCAAAAACTCAGTAAAAAAGGTGTTTTTGTCCAAAATTAAATGCTAAAGTATGTTAAAATCGGATTTATTGGCCGAAAGACCAAAAAAACGCCAAAAATATGTTTAAGTTTAGGTTTAGGCCAAAAAAAGCCAAAAACTTTCGTAAAAATTGATCCAAAACAGGAAAACTCCCGAAAATCTCTAAGGTTTTTGAGGCCCAAAAGACGAGTAGAACTCTAGGAAGTGGTGATTTTCGGTCGTCTAACGGAGAACTTACGAAAATTTTGTGAAAAAGAGGCGTTTTCTCGGTTGCAGCAGTCTAGTGGGTAGTCTAATCCTAATGAGATCTTGACATAGCGGAAGCCTCCTTCCAGTCAAATATTTTCCCATTCTAGCCTTGATAAAGAGGCAAAACTACAATAAAACACCTTCGGCTCTTTTTTGTTGGCGTTTAAAAATCGTTAATGGTGTTAGATTTTGGATTATTGTTCAGAGGTATTTATGTTGTCGAGGTGGAAATTGGACCAAAAGGGCCATTATCGAAAATAGAAGGGCAGGTGTCCTTTCAACACACTTGGGTTAAAGAAAGGGCTTTTGTTCCTTTTCTCTTTTGACCCCCCCGACTCTCCGCCACAATCTCATCTTCTATCGCATCCAAAGAAGAGTTAATTGGCGGAATTGTTGTGAGATTCCGTCTAAATGGAGTCTCCGTTACAATCGTTTCATTAAACTTTTCCATTCAACTATTTTTTTTTCTTTCTTAGAAATAAAAAAAATTATTGTCCTGTTGAAAAGTAAAAAATTTCCATTAAAACTTTTTTTTTTATGTTTAAGTCAAGATGTCCTTCAAATATGTGAGGACCTTATAAACTTTTTTATGGGAGAAAAACTTTTAAATTCAGATATAATTTTTAAAAATCTGAGAACTTTCTAGACACGTCGGTGTAGCTTTTCTATCGTGTAACAAAACTCAATAAGTTTTCGGATAAAAACAAAGTCGAAAGTGTTTTGTGGGGCGTTATCACCGTTGTTCAAATTAGTCCTCCCCACGAGTAAGAAACTCGAGCCGTAATCAAACTTTTACCCTGAACAGATTAGCCGAACCGGCAACTCACTTTTTCTATCGCATTTCCTAGGTACGCTATCAAAAAAAAAATTTTTAGATTATAATTCCAAGAATTCTTTTTTTGTTGAAATATTGAAATTAAATAACTTTAACCCAGATCTTAAATCGAGTCATCTACATAATGAGACAACTTAAGCGTTACAAGTTAACAAGAGGTTGGGCGTGGGCACTCACTCCCTTCCCCCCTCTTTCTCTTTCTCTTGCTGTTCTCACGATAATCGCCCTCAATTTGCGACTCTACTAATTACCGTCGAACGTTTTGCCGAAAATTAACACTTCCTCGCCGCCCGATAGTCAATCGGCAACGTTTCAAAAGGTTAATTTGCCCCTAATTAAATGTTAAAATTCTTTATAAATCCTTAATTAAAGAAGAGAACAAATGCCTTTGGAAATTTTGAAAATTGTCGTGAAAAGTGTTGTTGGGGACCATGGGTGGGGGAGCGTGACGTCATTGGAGTTTACGTTTCCTCACTTCCGAGAACCTTGGCGTTGTTTTTATCCAATTTTCTCAAATCAGAACAAATTTCCTATTTTTTTCTACCTATTTAGTGTTTTCTGATTGATTTTTCGGTGAAAATTTTGTTGCTGAAAGATCAATAATTGAGAAAAAGAAATTCTTTTCTTATATTTTTGATGAAATTTGGATGAAATACAAACGCTACCTTCTGTAGGGATTAATAAAGGAACCATAACGCCGCCCTCGACGGAGCGCCGACTGCTAATTTAATAAAGGTCGCCACCCCTCCCTTTTCCGAAATTTACGGCGTCGGCCCGGACGATTTAGAGGTGATTACAATAATTGAGGGTCAAATAGCCCAGGGGAAACGAGAGTCCCGGGCTTTGGAAGGCCTCCAACCTTCGGAGTAGTTGAAACGTCCCACTCTCACAGACAAGAGGGCGAATCTCTCACAAAATGGAGAAAACTCATAAATAAGAGAGAGGTTTCCAGTAGATTCTGAAGAACAAAGTTCGCGGTCTCAAAACATCCATTTCTCTAATTTCTACCCCCTCTTGAGGTGTCAAAGTTTGTTTTTTAATTATTATTTTTTTTGGAAAGACAGGTGTATTGTGGTTGAAAAATAAGAGCTAGAAAAGAGGGGAAAGATAGACAGATGTAGGAAACAAGTGAGGGCGACGAACCCCAAGGGGTGTCTTTCCACCGTGTCCTATGAAAGGGGATCCAAAACATCCAAAAAGTTGGATTAAAGTCATACGCATCTTTTTTTTCCCCCGACCAATTCAATAGTCCACCTTTTTTTCGGACAAAAAGCTTTTGCTGAGCCTTCGGCCAATTATATCGCAAAATGCCGACGTTGTCAGAAGCACAGATGTTTCTATTGTCAACCTCCCCTTAAGAGGAATATCATCATTACTTCTCTGTCATAGATTTTTATCGTTGAAATTTTAATAACGCTCCGGGGTAATCAAGAGATTGTATCGATCGGCGGAAACGCGAGACGCTTTGAGCCGTATTGTTTACGAGAGCTTAACTACACAATAATTGTCCCCCCAGCTATTCAAAGACGACATTAAAACTCACACGGTACAGATTCATGAATTATTTATTTTAATGTTAACTCACGAGTCTGGAATTTTTTTTCCATATGTCGCCCTCCTTTCACGTTCCAACCCGTCGGTTTTCAACAAAAATTAGTCATCGCTATTTCGAAATGACCCTACGGCAATAGTACCCAAAACTATTTAAAATGCGCAAATGATTTTTTCCCGGTAAAATTTGAATCCCAGGGCGCAGAGCGGTCCCTAAGGTATACTTTTTCCGGTTAGACCGATTAAAAATGTTGCATTCGCAACAACCGTAGGTGACCCTTGAAAAGTGCCCATTGCTTCCCGCAGATTTTGGGTCCAGCGTATGTTGAGAAATTGAGCCGCGCGCGGAGTGTCTTTGTTCTCCCGAAGGTCGAGAGAAACTCCTGAAAATCAATTAGAAAACCTTCATTAAAGAATAAGGGTTAACGAAGGGTAGGGACGCAATTGGTAGTCGTCCAAATCCGAAAATGTTTGGCGATTGGTAGCTGGATTGTTTTAAATTAAGGCGAAAACTGGCGCTAATGAGTGAGAGGGATTCATCCCAGGGACAAATCAAACAAGGCGTTAGGGTTACTATCAATCAAGAGGCTTTACGTTTCCCAAAACCTTTGTACGTTCCCTCGCTGAATAGGGCTTGGCATTACTCAAACTGAGTACAATCACCTCCGGGGAACCGACAAACAGTCAAACCTCCATCGCTCTGGGGATCTCCGTTGTCGTCTCGAGTCTACTAGCGTATGAATAGTCCCCTCTTTAATCTCAATTATCATTTTTGACGCGTCGACAGAACGCCCTGGGAGAATCATCTTGGGGAAGGACTTCGGACACGGAGGGAAACACTTGACAACACCCCTCGGTGAAATGGTTCGAAAACAGGTCGATATTTTGTTTTTCTTTCCCCTCCGTTTTCTACCCACAAAACGACCCCCAACATCAGGATTTTAAAATCTCATTCAAAACGGTTCTGAGCGACCTACTAAAAACTTCGCTGATTTCTAAAATCATATTGATTTGAAATGAGGATTAGAATTTTGAATGAGATGTAAAAAAGGACAGAAAGTTGAAATAAGTAGAGGGAACCGAACATGTAATTGGTGAGGGTCGGTGAGCCGGAACACGGATTTAGATCCTCGAAGGAGATTTGGGAATTTCATATTACGAGAACCGGAATGTCCACGGTCGTTCGATATCAACTTCTGTCTGCATGTATAATAGAACTTTATTAAAATCATATTAAACCAGCTTCCCTAAAACTTCTTAAAAGAATAAAATATTGAGGATAAAGTTTAAAAACAAAATTTTATGATGGGGAGAGAAAAATAAGTGGAAAATCGAATATTGTCGGCATACTGGATCATATATTTCACTTTATCTTTAGCTTCATCATCACCTCACCCCAAGGTGCTATCTTCATCCCCTTTAATCTTTCCAGCATCCCTTCTTCGCCGTTCCTTCGCCTCAACCCCTACTTCAAAACCCCCCATTTTAAGGCCTCCGATCTTTAAATCTCTCACAGTTCCCCGGCACGTATTATCTTTCCAGTTTGTTAAATTAATCTGACCTTTCCTAAAGTATTGTTCTTAATAAAAAGGGGATTTGGTCATGATAGCTGCATTATTGAAAAGATTTATCTCTTCGTCTGTGTAGTCTGAAAAATTAAGTCTTTTTGATCTATGCTCTCCCTAAGGCTTCGAATTGATTGATGAGATGTCTTTAATGTATCCGTTCTAACGCCTCCATTTATACTCTTTGTTTCTACATGTTGCTTCAGTTTAAAGAAAATTATTCTCCATTTATGTTTATAAACTGAGTTATTTATTTCATCTCTAATGAAGAAATACTACTTTGTTTTCCAGCGCGAAAAAAAGTTTCTTCAGTTCAAAAAATTAACTTTTACCTCGCCAATTTTTTTATAATCTATGCAAGAAAGACAGTATCGGGCATTTCATGGCGCATTTAGGCTAATGTGGCGTATCGTGGAGAGGAATATGCTCTGCCTTATTCTGGACAGCCTGAAGGCAACCAATAAAAAGATAGAAAGGAATTGTGGTGAAGGCAACCTAAAGAAACTTTTAGGATATCTACCATCATGGGGTCTGGCTTGAATATACAAAAAAATGTGAGTATTTTGAAAAAACGAGTGTCGTGAAAAGAAGGAAGTAGGAACGCAATTTTCGGATTTCCTGAAAACTAAATATAGGCCCGCCGCGTCGGCGTTCTATTTGAGAGACGTCTGCTCCGATCGCTTTAAGGTACACGGTTGAATGCGGTCGGACTGTACCGCACATCCCCAACCCTGTTTCCGGTCGAATAGACGTTTTGATTTGTCGACTGTGCCCGAACCCCACATGGCTGCATCTCAAAACAATCATCATCCTGAATTCCTCAGTCTTTACCTTCCGGGGGAAAGGAAATCCGTGTTTAAAAATTAATAAAATCAATAAAACGAACCCCTCTTTTCAAATCTTTTTGGTTTCATAAATCTTTCACCTACCACGGGGGTCCCCCAGGTGAAACCAATGGCGAGGAAAAGACGAACGTCCTGTTAATAAGGCGTATATCAAGATCGGAAGTGGTCCCGGAGGGTCCGAAAGAAGTAAGGGAGAAAAAACGTAAATAACAAATCCGTGCGCTACTCCTGGGAGAATGCTAATGTAATATCTGGAAATGTCCAGGTGAATCTTCGGCTGTAAATAACTTAAGGTCACCGTTTCATGGCTTCCGTGATAAATCGGACGTTTTTCCCATCCTCCTAAAAGCCACCCTTTAAAAAAAATTCAAGGATTATATTTGTACGGTTATTAATCATTTTGTCAAATCCGTCCCTTTTTGTTTGGATACGGAATGTAAACCGATTAATTATAAAATCTCTCTTTAGTAGTAATTGGAAGGGTCAGCTTGAGCAAAGCGGTCTTCTGAGCAAACAATCGTTAACTTCTGTTTGTTTTCTGTTCATCTTAAGAACAAATAAACGTTCCGCTTTTCCCCCAGAAGGTCTTCTAAAGTCCCACCCCCGTTCCAATTATAAACGGGCGATATCGACGTGACAGACCAGCCTCAGATTTTCGGCACTAATTATGAACCATTCTGTCAGCCGCAGAAACTCGATAAGAAAATACTAAGATTTCATCTTCAGACTCTTTCCGGAAAAACTTTTTGTTTTACTTCCTACTCGTTTTAACGAGCTTTAATTACTGGCAAGTGTTTGGAAGCCCTCGGGGAATCAGAAGGGGGGATGCCTGTCGTGTTTGATAACGGATGAAGAGTGCGGATTTGTAGATAACTTATTTGACGAGATTTTGGAGGAGCCTGGGTAGATTCCACACGCGATTTCTCCCTTTTTCCGCCCAATATGCACTCGACAGGAGATTAAAGCCAATCACGGTCTACGGATTAATTTCTTCCCCTTCGCCGAAGCTCACACCCTTCCCAAAATTATCAATAACACTTTGATATATTCGCACATCAATAATTAAAATGTCTTCAAAACTGCAAAAAAGGGGCGAACCAGGACTTAGATACTTAGAAATCAAGATCCCAATATCAAGTCTATTTTTCCTGAACTTAAAGCTATTTTTTCCAGTAACCCAAGAACTTTGCGTATATAGCTCGACGGGAATTATTACAGAGCCTTCTGGAGAATCCCAAGCCGTATTTTACTCCTGTGAGGTGTGCAGATATATTTGTATGGCTCCGATTACGTGAGGGTTAGAAGGGAGGCAATATTCTACAAATTCATGCTTTCCCTTTCGGAGGGCACAACTTTTTTACGTGAGTTTTGAGACCGTTCGTAGGATCCATTCCTTCGGGAATTATTGTTGGCATTGGATCTAAATTTTGTATATTTAAATACTGTTTTTGGCGATTTGCACGTTTTATTACTGTCGGTCATTATTTTTATCATGTTGGAAAATTTAAAGTGTTGCCATTATGCAACAAAAGAACAATGTGGTGAAAGAAAAGGAGGCTAAACCACGTAATAAGCACCACATTGTTCTCGAATTTCTTTAGCAGCCATTTGAGCTCTCTTGACCCTCCCTTTAGAGTTCATAAAAAGAATTATTTAAAAGAGAAACAAAAACGTTTTTGAAATAAAATTCAATTGAAACAATGAAAAATAAACTGGAGTGTAGGGGTTTTAAAAGAAATTTTAATTATTAGATGAAGATTGACACGATTCTTTTTAAACGCCGTTTATTTTAAACAGAGAGCGTGACAGGGCGCTATTTTTATGATAAAATGTTAACTCTCTCGCCGGGTTTTACCAAGCGCGTCCCGTTAACAAGATGATATTGTCCGGAGTGAGGGGTTTGTACGTGTCAACGTGATCCGACATCCGCTCTCCACTATGATGGATAATGCAGTTTAATGGATTCGCTACAATCCCAGAGAGAAAGAAAATTATTCCCAAAATATATTTTTTAAAAAAGATTTTTTTTATAATAGGTTCGATTAAAAAGATTGATGAAACTCGTTAAGAGGCGGAGAGAGATAAAATAATTAGTGTAATGAGAGAAGACATTTACTACAATTAGTTTTATCACCAGGCATTCTCTACAAGGTACCCATGGGTCCTTAACGTTTTCTTATTAATGGCTCCCTTAATACCCGAAAACGATTCTGTCCCTACCCAAAGTACTCCACCGATCTTACCAAAATGTTCCCAATATGAAGAAAAGATTTTGTTGGTTTTGTCCAAAAGGTCCTGCCGCAGGGAAGAAAAAAGGGACAATTTTCTATATCAAAGGGCTTGAATTGATCTTTTTTTTATTTTTACAAAGCGGATATTACACTGTGCTTTTAGGACGAAAAAGGGCAGTTTAATAAATAAATTACACGAGATAAAATTTGTATTTTTAAAAGAAAGTTTTAACATCCGAGTATAAATTAGATGGTGCAGTGTGTTTTGTAAAGGTAGGTGGGGATTTCCTGTCCTGCACAGCTGACCGCACGATTTTCTAGGTCGTTTTGTAGTTAGATTAACTTTTGCACACACTCCTAATAAGTTGATCGTGTTTAACGAAGGGTGCAGTGCCGGAGGCGAAAGGAAAAGTTACTTTCTCGAAATCAAATTAAAAACGAAAAGAATTACTTGAGGAAAAGTGGAGAAAAGAGCCTTGGGGCTTGTAAATCAGGGTTTTTTCAAGTTTTTTGCCTACTGAAAAACAAAAAAATCACCTTAAAAGCAAAAATAAAATGTCTGGAAGTCTAAAAAAAGTTGTTTATTCGAAAAAAACGAGGTTACCCAAAAATCCAGTGAAGCTCACTCCGCCAATAGGGCTAGACTCAACGCTGAAATCCCCAGGATAGGATTTTTTAACTTCCTTAAAGAAGTTATTGTGATACCCTCCACGTCGGGTTTTTGGGGATGGGTCTTCCAGACCCCGTAGGATAAATTCGAATATGGATCTACACCGATCTCAACTTGTCTGTGGTTCCTAAAAATTCTTAAAAAATATAAGGAGTAATTGGTGAAAATCGGACCAACGGTCGCGGTTCGGCCGCAGCGAATTTTTTAAATTTCAAACAGACATATATCTCCGCCATTTTTTCGACATTCAAAAATCGCCCCCGTTACATTCTTCTTCACCGGCTAAAGAAATTTGTGTGAAAATCGGATGAAAACTGTGGCCGTAAAGTGTTCCGGAAAAAAATGCTACGGCCGGCCGGACCCATCTGTTATACTTCCCCTCCTTATATCCCCCCCTTATACTTCCCCCTCCTATATTGTTACTTTCTTTAAGAAGTTTTCGTTGGAAGCTCTTCAAACCAGTACTTTTCTCAATAGTAATTATTCTGAATTGGTTTTTCATTATAATTTTAGGTTATAATATTATTTGGTTTAAATAATATTGCGTAATTATTCACATAGGCACCCTTTGAAGCAGCCGAGAATAATTATTGCCCTCCGTAATTACTGTCCTTGTATAATTAGTATCTAAGTTTAAATATTATCTTTAGCGTATGATGATAGATCTGTGAAAGCCATTGGTAAAATTTATCCTTTCTTGAATTATAAATCATGTTTAATCATGAGAAAAGTGTCTTTGACGTATGTGTCACGATTTCTCGCCTGTTAGAAATCAAAGGCGCCTCCGTGTATAATTAGATAAAAGTCGACACTTTTTATTGGGCGTGAAGGATGTTTTACGTCTCCGATGCTTCCCTTTTTTTTTTTCCTCTCTCAACTTTTTTTTATTCTTTTCCCACGTGGTCGGTAGGTGAGCACACGTGTCCGGCACCCTTAAGGGCAAAACAATTCATCTATCAATGGATGTTTCAACGAAAAAACGTCTACTTTTGATTTATTCAACATCCCTCCTCTGTCAGAGATGATTTCTCGTCTTTTTTTCTGGGAATAGAGAGAGGAAAAAAAAGTGATCTATATTTTCAACTAACGTTATTTTCGGCTGACAAAACGTGAACTCTTGTTCTTGACAGATTTATTCCCATTTATGAATATGAATCTAGATCAAAAAACGTTTCGAAATTTTTCGGCACACCCTGTTTTAATTTGTCAATAATTTACGTGTTAATCGCAGTTTGCTATTCATCATTACGTTATAATAATTATAAATCATTATACCGTCCGGTAATTATTGACAGATGTATTATTATAGTATGTGGTATTTAACAAAGCTTTGTGTTCAAAGACGATCAATATGAACCTCGGAGAGGATTTGTAAGGCCGTGGCCCTGTGCACACTGGCTCTGTTTTGTCTCTGGACATTTTTAAAGAAACACAAGTAAATCTACTTTCATATTCGGTGATTTTTGGCTTGTTAATGAAGTTTCATACCATCAATCTAAAACTGTGTAAGAAATAGTGAATTTTTGTGAACTGTGAGTACAATTTCAAATCGAAACGGACGCCCTCTTTGAGGTTAAGTTGTTTACGTCTACTCTTAATTTATTCTACTCTTGAGATGGAAATGGAAAATCTTATGACCAAGGTGTCGGAAATAATCGGATCTCGACTGGAGACTGACTGCAGGGAATTGATCCAGGAGCTTCAAGAAGAAGTTGTACAATTTAGGGAGCTCCAACAACAAGTGGTACGTCTCGCCTCGCAAGTTGCTGACAAGGTGAACAGAGAGAAACAATTAAGAATGGGCTTTGAAGTAAGGGAAAGAAGCCTAAACTTGATTTTCCGATATTTCCCGGGTGATAAGACATCCCTATCCAAGGAAAACATTATAGTTTATTGTCAAAATAAACTTGGGATTTCCATTATTCAGGAAGAATTTAGTTACAGACCACTGCGGGGTAGAATGGATCATCTTTGTGATATATTAGTGACACTCAAGGATCATGAGAAAGTAAAACTGATTCTTGCCCAAAATAAAAGACTTATTAATGAAAAGACGTTCATTCACAGAGACTTCCCGCTCGAAGTAAGAAGAAGTATTCGATGTTTAATTTTTGTCAAAAAAGTGCTGAATAAGCTTCATTCTCCCCTGAAAGCTAAATTATACAGGAACAAGCTTATCGTCAAACGAATGAAATTTTCTTGGTGCCATAATAAGGGCCTTCGCTATGGTTCGGAGAACGGCCTGCCATTCCTTAACGAGATCTTTAAACTTGACTTTCATGAACTGATCACCTCTCTCAAGAAAAGGGACTTCAAGCTGATTCTGGACACGGAATTTAATTTTCAGCCGCTTCGTGTAAGTACTGCCTCAGTTGTCCAACCTGGCGTCCCGCACTTCTCGAATAGAAACAAGAAGAAGGTAACTGTGGCTCGTAAGGCCCAATCATCGGGGAAATCGGAGGCCGCAGTTGGTAGGCCTGGTTGTAATCGGCCCCCTACCTCCCAGAAGGTTCTAGAGACGACTTTTAACGTAAACAAACACTCAGCTCCTTCTAAGAAGCTATCTCAAAAGAAGATTGAAGACTTCTTCCCTTCTTCCTCCTCGACTGTATTGCCTGCTACGGAACGACCTCGGGGAACTTCACCCATTCGTTTGATGTCATACAACATCCAAGGTCTTCGAAAATTGTTCAATCTAAAGCAGTTACTTGGTATGATAAATGAAGTTGATATTTTCTTTTTGTTGGAAACGTTTGTTGAGGAAAAAGATTTCCATCTGTTTGATTCTCTCTTTGATTCGTACCATGTAGTTTGGGTCCCTGCTAAAAGATGTTTCAAGACTGGAAGGGCCTCGGGTGGGTGTGTGTATGGAGTAAAAAAAGGGTTTGAGGAAAACTTCTCATTTGTTAGGTTGGGTGGCTTTGATGTAGTGAAGGCTGTGGGTGGAAGGGCTCTACCAATGTATATTGTTCCAGTCTATTTAAATTGTGACCATTGGATTGATGACTTTAATAGGTTAATTCAGGTCTTGTATGACTTCCCAATGTATAAATACATTCTCATTGGTGATCTAAATTGTCGGGTTGGTGACAGGCAATGTTATCCCAAAAGAATATTCTCACCAACATTTGCCATTAATAATAGAGCTAGAAATTGTAAAGACTCTGTGGTCAACTCCTGTGGGCGCAGTTTCTTGGAAATCTTGGATGAATTTAACTTAATAATATTGAATGGTAGAACTCTTGGAGACCTGAATGGAGAGTTTACGTATGTTTCTGGAAATGGTAGCTCAACTATTGATTACTGTTGCGTCCACACTGATTTAATCCACTTTGTGGAGGATTTCAGAGTGAGAACTGAACCATTCTCTGATCACTTTCCCATTCAGGTGTCCTTGAACCTTACGGTCTGCGGTGGTCATGTGGACCAACAAATGTTACCCCTTCTCCCTAAATTGTTATGGAAGGATGATATGAAGGATGATTATCGGGACAGGTTGAACAAATTCATTAAAAGTGTAAATATATCCAGTTTAGGCATCGATAAAGCAGCCCAATCAGTGGAAGATGTTATCAAAAAGGCTGCGAAGTATAACCCTAAGCCAAGAGATTATAAATCGAGTTTAAAGCAAGGTGGTTTGATGCTGATTGCGAAAAATCTCGCGCTCTTGTTAGGGTTATGCTTCAAAGATACCGAAAAAATAATAGTTCTGATGGTAAAAATGGGTACTTAGCTAGTAAAAAGGAATTTAGAAAGTTATGCCGGGAGAAAAAAGCTCAATTTTTAAAAGGTATTGTCAAAAAGATTAATAATGTTAAAAATGTTAAGGAATTTTGGGATGGTATCGCTCAAATGTCAAAAAGAAAGTCAGTTTTCCCTCTGAGTATTGATAATTTGACTTTGTTAAATTACTTTAAAGAAATGTATAATCCCCCAATCTCTGTAACGTTTATCTATTATGTGCCCCAAAAAAATGTTAATTCCGAGCTGGATAAACCTTTTGATATGGATGAGTTAAAGATAGTGTTGGATAAATGTGGAAATGTAAAAAGTCCTGGGCCTAATAGAATTCCTTATGAATGCTATAAAAATAGCACACAGACATTTTTGGAAAAAATGCTTCAGTATTACAACAGAATTTTTGAAGTGGGATCTGTGCCGAGCTCTTTCAGGTGTTCTCTCATCTTGCCCGTGTATAAGAAGGGAGATAGGAATCTTATAAAAAACTATAGAGGGATCTCTTGTAATAACACAGATAGTAAAATTTATGAAGGTTTGCTATATAATAGGCTTATGTCTTGGTCTAAGGGTGTCCTAAATGAGTTTCAAGCGGGTTTTAGGCCTGGGTATGGCACGATTGACAATCTCTTTGTTCTGTTCAACATGGTAAGGTCCGAACTGTCAAGGAAACGGCATAAAGTCTATGCCTTTTTTATAGATTTTTCGGCAGCTTTTGATTCCGTCGATAGGTGGATCTTGTTTTGTAAACTAAACAGTATAGGAGTCTCAGATAAAGTCCTAGGTGCTGTTCGAGCCCTCTTGACTGATACAAAGGGCGCTGTTTGGGGTAAAAATGGATTAACCCAAGAATTTGATATTAATTCAGGTGTCAAGCAAGGCGCTCCGCTTAGCCCTCTCCTTTTCTCCTTATTTCTCAACGACTTTGAGGCTGCATTGGATGGTGGAGGTATACTGGTAGGTGAACATAAAATCAAAGCCTTGGCATATGCTGATGACATAGTAATTCTGGCTCAAACCCCGCAGTCTCTGCAACTTATGATTAACTCAGTTGTCAAATTTGTCAACCTTAATAACCTTAGGGTAAATTTAGAAAAATCTAAGGTGCTGATTTTTAAAAATGGCGGAAGGCGGGCAAAAAGGGAGAAGTGGTACTATGAGGGTCAGGCTATTGAACTGGTAAATGAATACAAATACTTGGGTATAACAATCACTTCTGGTCTATCTTTGACCACCCACTTCGATAGAAAGTGTGCTACGGTTAAACAGGCAATGTCCTCAGTCTGGTCTAAGCTAGTTAATCACAAGGGTATCTCTTTGGAAGCTAAACTGAATCTTTTCAAGTCCTCGATACGCTCTGTTGTATGTTATGGTGCCCAGGTATGGGGCTGCTCAGCATATGAATCAGTGGAGAAGTCTTTAAGGTTTTTTATTAAAAAAATCTTATGTCTTCCCCCATGGACCCCTACTGCGTTTCTACATCTGGAGACTGAATGTGATCCAGTCCATATTTTTACATTTAATTTGTTTTCCAGGTATTTGGAAAGGATTGCAAATATGGAAGTGACTCGTCTCCCGAGAATAGTTGCATTGAACTGCTTGAAAATGGAATTGGGGTGGTATAAAGAATTAAAGGATCTGTCCATTCTCTCTGGTAGCGCCGCTATGAGTGAATTGCTTGACTTCGAAGACATGAATCGTCAACTGACTGATATCCGCCTGTGTCTCTCTCGACATTATGCTAGTAAATTCAGAGAATATGTCGCTGGCACTGAGCACTATGCTCTTTATAGGCAATTGAATTTTAATCTGGGTGGGAATAATTATCTGAAAAATTTAGGTCTTCTAGATTCAAGAAAAATCATACGTTTAAGGGGAAACCTGTGAGTTTCGGTGCGGGATATAGGACCGAGGATGTGCTGTGCCCTGTATGCCTGGCGGAAAACGAAGGCCTTTTTCATTTCATGGCACAGTGCACCCGTCTTTCTGAAATAAGGTACAAATTTTTTTCCATGAGGGTTCTATCGGGCCATGACTTTTTGCTTATTTTGAACGGTAAAGATTGGAAAGCCCTATCTGGTTTTTATGATGAAGCGATCAAGTATCGCGCCCAATTTGTGCATAATTAAGTAATGTGAATCATATCATAATCATGAGCTTTTTCTTCATTTTTCATTTTGTAAATCGTGTTTTCTTGTGTTATCACTTAATCGACTAATGTATCTTCTGTTTGTTCCTCCCCAGCTCAAACGATCTCTAAGGTCATGAGCTCTGTCTTTTTGAGCAGGAATTTTTTTTTTTTTTTTTTTTTTCTTTTTGTATATTATTATTGTAAATTTTTTATAAAATAGCTCAATAAAGACTTTATTATTATTATCAATATGAACCTCTTGTTATTATATTATCGTATTTAACTAAGCTATTGGGTTTCCCATTGAGTATCTAATTATTCGTTTTGGCTGTGAATTAAGTTTATTTTGAGAAGTGTAAATGGTACTAGGGAGTTTTAGAATACACGATAATCGTTATGAGTGGAGGGTTAGAGGTTGTTCTTATGGTAACAAGGATTAACCCTCCCTAGTCGTTTTTCCCGGAACTCTAGAAATCCTTTTTAACGGCCGCCCTTAGGCTTTTCTTTTTCCCGCTGATATGAACTCGAAATGCAAATCTGTGAGAAAAAGAATTTTTGAAAAATGTTTACCGCCCTGAGGGGAACTGGGTTGATTAACAGCATTAGTGAAGGGAAAGAATAATTGTTTTATGCGTCCGTCAGTGTTGAGTTGATTTATGGATTTGTTGACCGCCGGTGGTTCCAAACCCCGGGGCCACCCTTCATCAACCAAAACTTGGCCTCCGGTGTCTTCAATAAACCTTGAAAAATTTCTTCCTAAATAGAAACCTTTCTGCCAACAAACTTTCGAACTAAAAATATCAAAATTTTAGAGGAAAATAGTTCAATTTTTCTTTCGTGAAGTTAATTAAGAATGACATTCCTGATTCGATGACCCATTTATAAAATTTCAGGTATTTCAACATCTCCTTTTAAGGGCTACTAATTAGCGGTATTAATTAACCAAAGTTAAAAAAGAAATCGAGTGTCCTTAATGTACGGGTGAACGACTCAATACAAACTTGTTTCCAAAAAAAAAAATTATTTAAAAAGAAGAAGAATAATCACGCCATAAAAGATCAAGGGTCTCCCTTACTTCTTTAATTGTATTGTTATGCGGGATAGGACTCGGTTGTACGCAGCGAAGGGTCGTTCAAGTGCCCTCTCGTAGTATTTCAAACCCCTGAAAAATTAATTGGAGCAAGAAACACAGCTTTTGACGCAGGTTTGAAAGCATCCGTAACGAAGGGATCGACCATTGAAAAATAACGTATTCAGAAGTCGCTATTAAATAATGGAGAAGATCCCATTTATACCTGACACCTGTTTCTTTGGATCGATTAGTAAAACATACACTTTCTTAACGCTGATTAATATCATGGGATTTATAAAAAAGTTCTTTTGAAAATTAGCTGGCCTTAATCTGTTTACAAACATCAAAGCCTGGCACAACTGTATAATGCAAATACCAGAGGTTTTTGAACTGCTAAGGTTCGTTAAGATAAAAGTTGACTTTTTTTTTATTCTACAAGAAAAATGGGGCTAAACGATCGTATTCGTGTCGACATAATGCGGTTCGCCATAGTGCATTTGAACATAATACATCTCACCATAAAGAAGAGATTCAACACTTGTCGTTTCGACTTAAAATTTTCATCACAACGCAGTTGAACAAACAGGAAACATTCATTTTAAAGAACTTTTCGTTTCGCCATAAAATGTGCATGATACATCTCACCTTAAACTAGGGACAGCAAGCCTGTTTTCGCCGTTTAAAACGCGATTATGGCGCAACGACAAAAACCTTAAAACTTGACAGTTCACCATAATGTAATTCGCACATCCTCGGGAGAGGAAAAAAGTAACCCCCTTGTGTCACTAAACGAGCTGATCCCATTGGCTGCCTGCTTGCTTTTCCCAGTTTATGGTGAGATGCTTTATGTTGAATTGCATTATGGTGATCTGTCAAGTTTTAAGGTTTTTGTCGCCATAATCGCGTTTCAAACGAAAGTACGCTAGCTCTTTCCCTGTCCCTAGTTATGGTGAGACATATAATGCCCAAACAGCAGAAACAGTTTTAAGGCGAAACAAGTTTAAAGAGAGGCTTTTATGGTAAGAAGCGTTATGGTGACTTCCACTTTTTTATATGAGGCGCTCCGGGTACGAAGGGCGAACTCGACAAATCGTAGTTTCGAGATATTCGCATTTTAAAGTTTCGGTTTTTACGTATTTAAAGGGGAAAAAGGAAAAAATGGCGAACTCAACATAAAAATTATATGGGTGTATTCACCAAGAGGTTTAGAATCTGAAAATGAAAAAAAAAACTGGAAGACCCTTCCCCAAAAACCCGACGTCGAGGGTATCACAATAACTTCTTTAAGGAAGTTTAAAAAAATTGTCCGATGTCGAGTTCGCCCTTCGTACCCGGAGCGCCTCATATCGACTTGCATTTATTGAAAAAGTTTATGGAGAAACGCTTTAGGCAATGCATTATGCTCAAAATTTTTGAACTTATGTTCAATTGCATTATGCCGAAACTAACCGTGAAGTTCACGGCGTGAACTACAGATTTTTTATATCGAAATGCAAATTTTTTATGGTCAACTGCTTTAGTGTGAAATATGTTATGTTCTCCCGCTTAAAACTGTTAAATTTGCAATATTTAAGAATAAAATAAATACGTTCAAACGTGGAGATTAGTTAAATCATTATGGACTACCTGTGGGAGGTTTTGGGCAAAGCTTTAAGTTTTCATTTAGCCCTTTGTTTATTTATTGCTGTATTTTTTTTCTTCTCTCTTTTCTCTACGACGTCATGGCTTAAGAAGTACCTCGAGACTTCACCGAGTAGTTCATCATTCTCTCCCTCCTCCTCATAAAAACTCTTACCCCTCGTAAAGACTCCGTTCAAAATAGAGGAAAGATCCTCTCGTTTCTAAAACTTATCCCCCTCTTTTATCGTATTAGGGTTGTTGTTTTGAGAAGTTATAATGATTATATTTCCTTGTAAATCAGCTAAAAAATAATTTTGTTTTTCTTTATTTCGAACTCTAACGATTTGGTACTTAGCGCTTATATCCGGTTTCTTCTACGTTTAACCCGAGATGGGCCCAGACAGATGTTTCCTCCATATTGCTTTGGCGTCCATTCAGGATCTAAGGAAGCGCAAATAAAGTAGAACTCGAGTGTTCACCTATTGCGTTTTGCCCAAGCCGACGGCGATCTATCTATGGTGTTTCCACGCCGCTAAGCATTCATTTTCTGCTGTTACGAAGGTTTTAAACACGTTTTTATTTTATCATAAATTATCGATTTTCGGGAAATTTTGACGTGGATCCGTCGTCTGCTTGTAATGGGCCTTTACCCGAATCAATATCCGTGGATTGAATAAAACATGGGGCGAAGGGTGGGTTCGTAGTCTGTGGTGAAGGAAGTGGGGAATAGAAGGGAAGAAGGGAACGGTAGCTTGGTCAATTAGAACCAGGTGCTGAGCCCCTGTCCCTCAAGTTTACCGAGGGTGAATAGCCCTCACGATTTTAACCTCTTGAGAAACCAAGTCAAAAGATCAGTTTCACCGATTTCTTGATGATTTACGACGATTATTTATTTTTATTTCATTTTCAAAGGGCCTTTAAAAATAATAATTCACTTAGGGATTTCATACAAAATCATCCAACCGAAACACCTGCGTATGTTCATAAATTTACGGATCGTTAAACCCCAGACATCGTTGAAAAATTCGATTATATCCCTATTAACTACCTCTAAAGGAAGTTATTGAGTTACTCGCGACAGACGATTTTCGGAAACAAATCTTCAGGGGCAACCAGTGAAATTGATTTACATATTTACAGGGTGTCCGGAATCATGGCATACGTCTGGGAGAGCGTTAAAAAGTGGTTTTATGAAAAGTTAAATGTAAACCCCCCCTAATTTAAATCGAAGATTTAATGGTGTAGTTTAAATGCGTTTGGATATACAGGGTGTCCCAAACTGAACCTAACTTCGCTATTTCAAATGAGAACCCCTATTTTTATTTCAGATTCGTAATCTACGCAAAATTTCAGGTAGATTTGACTATTTTTATGAACATTTTCGACAACTTTAAAAAATGGCAAATTTTAGCGTTTTTTGCGCTAAAATCCGTTAAAATCGACATAAGAGACTCAATTTTTTTAATTCCATTGATTTTTTTCCGAACATTCCAACTGTCACAATTCGAGCATCTTCGCATTCTGCATCACGAGATTTCGTCACTAATGGCCTTTTTTCAAGTTAGAACCCAAATTTTTAGTTCAGAAATGAAAATTAGCGGTTGTTGAAAGGAATTTTTCTTTCGGACCACAAATTTTGAAAGAGCTACAGCGTCTTTGTGTTTGTGCATCAAAAATTAAAATTCCGTTTGCAAATCGCTAATTTTCATTTCTGATGTAAGAAAATCGGGTTCTAACTTGAAAAAAGGCCGTTATGACGAAATGATGCAGAATGCGAAGATGCTCGAATTTGTGACAGTTATAATCTTCGGAAAAAAATAAGTGGAATTTTAAAAAAATGAGTCTCTTAGGCCGATTTTAACGGATTTTAGCGCAAAAAACGCTAAAATTTAACATTTTTAAAGTTGTCGAAAATGTCATAAAAATAGTCAATCTACTTGAAATTTTGCGTAGATTACGAATCTGAAATAAAATAGGGGTTCTCATTTGAAATAACGAACTTAGGTTCTGTTTGGGACACCCTGTATATCCAAACGCATTTTAAACTACACCATCAAATTCTTTGATTTAAATTAGGGGGGTTTACATTTAACTTTTTTCATAAAACCACTTTTTAACGCTCTCCCAGACGTATGCCATGTGTTTCCGGACACCCTGTATACACATATTGATTTACATATTTTTTCTGCAAGCCCCTTATAGTTCGAGATGTTAAAACAGATCAGCTGAATGACAGGAGGGAAAAAAAAACCTGTTTTGATCTAATCATGACGGAACTTTCTGAAGTAAAGTTAACAATGGACTTTTCTTATCATAATTTTTGCCAGAGAAACTCTTCGGTCTTTCAGTTATTTCAATTTGTCTCTTTTTTATAAGCCTCAACTATCATTTGTCCACGTATAGAAAATAGTCATTAATCAATATAAAAAACTAGATCAACAGGTTTGTGATTGATTGATGCCGTAGACATTGTTCGAAAATAGATCTCGTATCCAAATCATTTATAAAAGGACCAAAAAGCAGACTGAAATAATCTTAAACATCTTCTAATACCTTTAAAAAAATCTAGTTTTTAAGTCGACCCTTGTCATATTTTTTTTAATTTCAATATGAGTTTTAAAAAGAGTCCCCTTACTGGACTAATAAGGATGAGCCGACTTTAAAAAAAAACAGTTCGGGAGGCATATTTAATGAAGACTAGACGGGCATGAAACGCTCCATTTACCATGACACTATCGTGACCTCTCAGTGCTTAGCTTCCATCGCACTAACGAGCTACTGAAACGTATATTAATCTGAACCCTTGGAATCTGTATCCAAAATAAAGTTCCGCATGCCTTACTGATATTTTTTAATGCCTTCTTGATAAATCGGAAAAAAAATATTTTTTTTCCTGTAGGTTATCTTCAAAACGAATTAATCTGCGCCTCCTGCATATTCATTTAAAGCCATTGTAGGTGAATGTAACCTAACGATAAACGTATGTAAATATTCCTAAAATCCCCTGTTTCAATTTTGCATTTTGGAATAATTACATTTTTGAATGAAATACGATATAGGGAAAGAAAGGCCATTAATGATTGTAAAAAGCGATGACAAAAAGTAATTTTTATATATTTTTTGAAATCTGAGTCCTTGCAATCAAGTTGATGAAACCCATCGATAAACGTTTCAAGTAATCTGTTAAGTGCAAGGGTAAACATAAAATGTCTCCCTTCGAAAGATGGCCCTTCGCTTCCAATTAAACCTGTTTCCTTTAGTTATAAAATATTTTTTTAAATTCTTCAATATTTGCGATGCAAATTGAGCGAGACGGAAGATAATGGAGTTTCACATCCCCCCACCTCTGTCCTCTCAGGAGCCCTCAGGGTTGAAACATCCGGACGATTAATGCGGAGAACAAATCTTCTCGAAGGTAAATGGCCTTTTTACCCAAAGAGAAGGGGTTTGAGGATAAAAAATATAATAAAACAGAAAAGATTGAGAAAGTTATATCAGTCACCTTGTAATAGACCGTTTTGACGGTTCTTTTATGATTAAACCTAATGGTTCTGACTCTTTTAAGCCCGTTTAAGGCCATTCACAAAATAGCCATTTTTTTGCCTGGTAAAAAATTGTCAACTCTTACTAAAATGTTTAATTTTTAAACAAAAATGGGTCAGTGGCAAAAGAATGTAATATTTTTCTGAATAACACAGTGGACCCCCTGTAGCGCCCTCGTTTATTAACAGTTTTTAAACTAATCCTAAATCCTGAGTTTGATAGCTTTTGAGCCGTCAAGAAAACAAACATAGGGCAGAAGGGGAGATAAACTGCATTCATGAAGGCAATAAACTTGAGATCTCACCCGGGAAGGCCCTTATTTGATATACGGCCAGGAGCTGCTCGGGGGGCGCTGTACGAAACCGATAAGACATCATCGGCTTAAAAATCAATACGTTTTAGATCCTAGAAAGGTTTTTTCGCGATTTCTTTTAGCTAGTAAAAACGAAATAATAAGCCTTTTTACTAAGTCACATCGTCTTTACATTCAAAAGATTTCCAAAGGGATGGATGGGGTATTCACGTTTCAAAAGAGAACGACGATTGGTTTGAATGTTTATGTTGGTCACGTTTTTCCCTCCTCTACATCTTCATCTTCATCATCGCTCAAGGAGTTTTCTCATGGGGTTCCCAGAGGGAGAAATCACAGATTGTTCGTACCCTTTTTAAATCTCAATTTCTATTTATTTAAAGAAAATCAATTCTCATTTATAAAAATTATTGTTTAAAAATATCCCAAATTATGTGTCGAGGGGTTAACTTTCGACCCTTTTCCTCTCGGGACGGAGGGTTGCAGTTTAAATCGAAATTGGTCTTCGTCCATTTACAGGAAAACCCGTAACGGAGGGAGTCAAATATAAAAGTAATTAGACCCAGAAAAGGTCCCCTACGGTTGACATTTCCAGAGCCAATGGACCACATACGAGGGGTGGGACGTAAAAATCCTTTTAATAAACATTTTACTATTATAAATAAAACAGAAGGTAGGTAGATGCCTCTTCCTTGCGGCAATGTTGGTGAAGGAATGGGGAAGGGGCGTGACAGATGGACTCTGGAAAGGGAAACCAGGGTTTCTTATCAGCCCCGTGACGGATTGTCCTGACAAACTTTTCCGGGAGTTTTAAGACTTCACCGAGGGGATGTAAACGGATGAAAGAAAACAGAGACATTGAAAGGAGAAAGTCCTTCGATTTTAGTGGTTTTATTCAACTAGAAGCTGGAGGATTCTCTTAAACACAACTGTAAAGGTAGATTTATTGCCAGAACTACTTCTCCTGAAAGTTTGGCCTGAAGGGTGGTTTTAGGGCCCACGGGTCGTAAAACGGATAACTAGCAAAAATGTTTGATTCTGAGGCCTTCGAAAAGAAATATGCCAAAAAGAGATACTTGCACTTGACCTGCATAGTGTTTTAAATTAAGGGTAGTGTTAAATATAAAAGCGATTAATTCTAAAAGGTCTTGAGAGTGAGAATTGATTAAAATGTTCCAGGTGTTGTTTAGTCCGAAATCGTTCCGGCGGTGAAAAGGAGGGGTTTTATAGTCCGAAAATTGGGCAGATTAGTGTTGAATCACGTTGTTACCTGACGAAGTGGTCCGCGGTTAGGCCGCAGTCGTCCCCTAAACGACCCCCGTCCACCCCACTTCGCCGGAGGAATTCGAACCTTTTACGCAGCTCCCTCGAAATCCCGGGGGCGACAACTGCCGCTAATGTCCGACCGTTTTTTGCCGCCCCCGGGTCCCCTACAAAAGCGGACCCCTTTCTGTTTTCAACGTTTCCAAACGGTTGGAAATGCTAACGTATGCGAATGACCTTTTTAGTCACTTAGAGTAAAAAAGAGGAAAAGGATTTTTTTTTTTTGTAGATACAAGAAGAATTTTGTTAAATAATAGCATGTGGTTTCTGTTTCTAAACCGCAAACTTGAGGAGTAATTTCAAACAAACTGACATATGCGTCTCATTACTGCAAAGATGGGCCAAGAATCGTGAACATGCAAACGAGAATAACCTCACAAACTTATAACAGTTTGATTAATTGCTTTTCTAACTTGGTTTTAGTCAATTAGCGAATATCCAAGGAAAAGGAAACTATGAAACAGGCGAAACTTTTAGGTTATAACCTTTCCATTAACGTTTTTCAGGTCTGATTTTGCTCAAAAACTCGGATTCTAAATGGCGAATCTATAGCCGTTCCTCAAGGAACCCTCAAGCAACCAGGACTGGGAAGAGAATGCTACAGTGAGGGGATCGAACTCACGAACTTAGTACCCCCGAAGGAATTAAGGAAGAGCAGAGGCCTTAATTCGCTCAGCCGGTTTTCGAAGTTGATAGAAATCGATGGATTTCATTTTTTTTTTTTTTTTAACTGGTGGGGAAAAATCATGACTCCGCCGACTCTCAGTAATATTGAATCTCTTCCGACTATTATTCCGATTATTCCTAATTAATTTATTAGCAAAGTTTGTAAACTTCCACATTAATCTTTATAAAGAAAAGGTTGAGAAGCCTCATGTCTTGTTTAATTCCATTAAAACAAAGTTTAAAGAAATCACATTCGAATTCAAAGAAACTCCCCTTCGCTTATCCTTAAGTTGAAGCGGAAAAGGGTAAAATTTATTGCTTCACCTAAGTTAAACGCTTCCGCAATACGAGGGCCTGAAGCAAAGAGGTAGATGATTAAAACCCAGCTACTAAAAACTCCTTTACGATTAGAGCCTCCGCAATAAAGTAGCCCTGATTTACTTCTGAATTTTTTAACATCAAACCTGAAAAGCAATCTGGTAGAAAGCTCTCGAAAAAAAAAATCGTCTAATCTAATTAAAAGGCCTTTTAATTTTTATTATTTTAAACAGAAAGTTTGTTTGGACAGAAAATAAAAATTTATGAGCACATGTTGGATGGGTTCGGTTTAGAAGTCATAAATTACCAGTTTTCTTTTTAAATGGATGGAGAAAAAAAAATTTCTTCTACAAAACAAATTTTCTAAACGGCTATTGATTTTTATGAGTATTTGAAAATCAAAAAATTTACGAGTGCTCTTCAAGTGTTGAAAGAGAAGCCAGTAAAAACTTGACTTTTTTTCCGTTATTGGGTCAAAAAGTGTCGCTTATCGTTCGTAAACGAGTCTTTTATTCGTTTTTCTTTTCGTAATAAAAATTGATTTCATTTTTTTTCCGTCGAGGGAGGTTTGAAGCTTTTATCGCATTCGAACGTCTTCCTTTCAGGCTTTTACGATCTCGGCACTGCTTGGAGGATAATCAAAACGTTCTCTTCGAAAGATCCATAAAAAAAAGGATCAAATTAGATTCTTTAGTTTTAAAAATATTTGACCCTCAATACAGTCGTGTCTTGAGGGTTTAGCCTGAACATACGCCTTTTATAGGAGAAAACAAACAATTTTTCAATAATTTTTCTATTTTCTGCTAAAATTACGATTTTAGAGGTTCATAAATTTTGGGAGTCCAAGGAACGATTCTTTTATTTAACATTGGCAATATTTTCAGTGATCTAGAAAAGCCGCAAGTAAAACCCCTTTGAATGAAATTTTTCTACCTTTTTTTCTCTCTCCATCCCTTATATCTTCCCCGCTGGGATAGTGGTTTTTGAACATTTGCCAGCCTACGACGCCAAGAACAGATTCTTTCTCGGAACCGGGCAAACGGTTCGTCAAAGGCATAAATCAGTTAAGCGGTTAACTTGTTTCTAAGGAGGGGAACCAAAAAAGTTAAAAGTCGGGGATTTTAATTAGTCAAAGGGGGCCCTTTTGTCTTTTAAAAGTTGCCTTCCTCAAATTCTTCCCGCAAGTCGTTTCTGATAGTTTTACCTGTAACGACTTTCTCCCTTCCTTATTGCTCCCCGGTACAAGACATCCCCCTCCGGTTTCGTGCAAAATTGATCTTCCCTTCCCTTTTTACTCGCAAAGACCCCTCTTCCCAACATTCTCTTTCAGCCCTAATTTATAGTTGAGTCGGATCACCTTCCCCTTAAAGGAATAACACATAAGCTATATGTTTACCTCTGGGGAAGAAAAAAAGCAAGTGGAAAATTTTGTTTATCTTCCTTTTTTTAAATATCTTATTAGTAGTATTTTTAAATATAAAAATTTTGGGTGATCAAAAGTGATCCTTTAATTTTGTTGAACTGTGTACTTCTCATTTCGTCGCGTTAGTTCTAACACCGCTAAGTCTTTTTTATCAATTTTGAGTTTGGCATGTTTGATGGTAAATTTTGTGGAGAATCGAATTCCGTTGGTAGTTTAACCCTACTACCAACAGAAAAACGCGTAGTTCACGATTTAGCCAACAGGTATGCATTGATTCCAAGATTAATATACCGTATTTTGGCTCTCCTGAAAACCTATTTAAAATGACATAGCCGGTGTTAGTACTAACGCGACGATTTGCTATGAAGTGATTTTTTTTAGGGGGAAAAGGTGATTTTTACATCTTTATTTCGTCGCGTCTTTCTAACGGACAAGTCATTTTTATCAATTTTGAGTTAGGCATTGTTTCTGATGGTAAATTTGTGGTGGATCGAATTCCGTTGGCAGTTTAACCCTATTACCAACAGAAAAGCGTAGTTCACGATTTAGCCTACAGGTGATGAATTGATTCCAATGAGAAATTAATCCGTATTTTGGCTCTCCTGAAAACCTGGAAAAATGACTTGTCCGGTGTTAGAATTAACGCGACGATTTATTATTTTAAAATATATTTTAAAAGATCTGACGAAAACAAAGTAATTACCTAAAGAGATTCGGCTAACTAAATAAAAGAGTTACTGATAAGAAAATTAAACTAAAGAGGGGAAGAAAAAAAAAAGATGGCGACAAAACCTGGTAATTCACCTAATGGTATCCGTTTATACCCAGGATTAGTTCAAATGCTTCCGGTTCTATTTTAAAAAACAAGCTTTAAAATCAGTGTTTTTTAATAAAAAAAACGTTAAGGAAATTAGGAATTAAAAATTCGACCATATCTGAAAATACTTAGAAATCTAATTAGTATAAATGGAAGGTGTTTAAATATTCATTGGAGTGATGCAAATAGGTTTCGCAAACTAATTCTTATGAAAACAAGCCTTGAAACACCTGGTCTTTATGTAAAACGTCGATAAAATAGGTTTCGCAAAAGTTTGGTGTTGACGTGTAAAATTCTTATTTTGAAAATCCCCGGGGCGAAAGCTTGAGGGGTGAAAAAGGTGTACACGTGTAGGATTCTCCCAAAGGACGCGTGGGAGACACGTGCTTTCTAACCGGGTAAACATGAGTTTGCGATTCCCTCAGGCATTGTCGCTGAAAACCATGTGTTGCGGCGGAACTGTCCCCGAAACCGAACCATTTTTATAAGTTAGGCATCTTATTGTTGAACAAAAAACTAAAATGAGAAGAAAACAGAATTTTTTTCCCTCTGAGCCGAGGGAGCCATGGCTTAGAATTTTGCGACACTACTGTCAGCACGTTAGTTTCCTTTTTCACTCTCTCTATGTTTCCGCCCTTAAGTGTTCCGAGCTTTTTCCTTATTTATATATGACTTTGAACATTAATTTTTTTAAGACGTTAAATCTCAGATTCCATGAGACGTAACTTTTAAAAATTACGATTTTGTTTTTTCTTTTTAAAAAAAAGTTATAGCTTTTTCTAAAAAGTATATAATTTCTGGGAGTTATTAGCATAAAGGATTCACCCGATCCCGGTATATCGTGTTACAAATGGCTCGAGTATTGTTCTCAAAAGGTGACAAGAGGCCTAATTATTCAAACAGTTCCATATAAACATGAATAAAACGCGAATTGTGAAATGCGGATAATTTTCAAACGTTTACCACCCAGATATAACGGACGAAATCGTTTCCGATAGCGTACAATTTATTCAAATTGATTTTGTCAGAAGGGGTCACGGGGTAGAAAGAGAGAGCGCAAAAAAAAATCGTTGGGGTGAAAATAGAAGAGGAATATTTCCCCATCAAACGCGCTCTCAGTTTCCATTCCCGGCCATCAAGGATAAAACAATCGAGCTCACTTTATAACGGAACGGAGGGGCTTTCGGCGAGCCTTTTTCCCTTTTCCTTTTCGGACAGACATTTATTTACAAAGGGTTTGCGGGCATCAACTATTTCAATATTCATGACTTTGCTAAGTGACCGGAGTTTACTTGACCGAAACGGTCCGAATTCCCATCGCTACCTTTACTCAGGGCTTAATTAGAAACGCAGAAAAAACTCTCCTTTTCACACATTCATCGTTTACATCCAATCCGATAAGATAAAAGCTCTGTTTTATTTTAAAAATGTAGAGATATGTAACTTTCATTCAGAAACCCAGTTCAATTTTTCATCAATTTTGAAAACGTTGTTTCTCCCTTGTTTTGACCTTGCGGCCTCAACTGCCCAGATTTATGATCCCAGGGGCGCCATTGCGTCGATATTAGACTCACCTCAATAATGCCAATACTTGATAAAATGAAAAAATTCCTCCGGTACTTAAGACTGACGTTGAGGATTAGAGGTTATTCAAGATAATGGGCATGTAGAAAGTGACTCCTGATTTAAGGTGATTTTTCCACTCCTTCGCCAAAGAAAGACTAAGCACCTGTGAAAGTGGTATGAAACTACCCTGCTATCACTTATCAGAGGTGTTCACAAAATTCTTTGGCAGGAAGGCAGGGAAGAACAAAGCCACATTTTGGTGGGTCTGCTTACAGGAAAATCTCCGCAAACATCTTCAAAGGATTGGGGTGGCAGAGGACAGTGCCTGCCATTTCTGTCTTGAGGAGAAGGAAATAGTATAGAGAGTGCCCCAGCCTTCACGCTTTCGAGACCGCAGGAGGACTATAGTGCCATTCGCGTTTTCGTTTGGAGACCGCAGGCGACTTTAGTTGCCCAGCGGCTCAGCGGAAGCCTCTCTAAAAAAATTAATACCTTCGCTTCCAGTGGCGCTAGCGACATGCAAAAACTGGCAATCTGTTGGAGAAGAAATGAACTACGTGATGATCGCATCACTCGTCGCTTTCTGTCATTTTCTGGGCGCTGGGAGCGGTCGGGGAGAAGAGAGGGGCAAAGAGAGGGGAAAAGTGCTGCGCCAGTAGCGCAGAGAATCCGGCGTCAGAGCGGTCTCGAAAGGGTTAAACCTGCTTCCCCCTTGTTTGACCTTACCGACTGCCCAGATTTATGATCCCAGGGGCTTTGGCCATAACGCCATTGCGTCAGGATTAGTCACTCAATAGTGTCCAGACTACATCCGCACAGTTTAACTATTCCCTGACCACTGACCCACGGAATCGAGAACCTTTATTTTTTATTCAATAGTTTACTCTCTCAAAGCGATAAATTATAATCTGATAGCCCTAAAAATTAAATTAATACATCCTTTATCCCTAGAAGTTAATACACCTCTAGGATTCGTGAAATCGACCTTGAGAAATTGCGTTAACTTTATTGGCTACCGGATGAAATATGGTACGAAACCCCTGTATATCCACCTCTAATTGCTTCCTAAGTAATGCAACCGCTCGCCTCCCTCTTTGAACCTCCGGAATTTCTTTCTCCCTACTTTTAATTAATCTCGGAAACCGAATTTATAGTAGTGGGAAGGGAAAAAAGGCAATTTTGAGCGCTTTAATAAATTTTTGTCCTTAAATCGAACCTGAAATATTTACGACAAACGTTAAATCCGTGTGCTTAAGGGAGGCCTGTATGTTCCTAAGAGGCTCTTCTGGAATCCCCCCTTCCTTCGCTATCTCTTAGGGGTAATTCATATAACTCGGCTCACCCATTTTGAACAGATTGCACTTTAGAGACTAAAAATGTTCTACAGCAAACTATTCCTCATTATAAGTTTATTCTCGTTATAATCGAGCGCAGGAAATGGATTAGAAATTGAAAGTTTGCTATAGATTGTATTTCGTATAATTAGTCTAATGAGACTTTCAAGGCGTAGGACTGCCGCTAATTGGTGCAGTGTGTTGACTTTATTAATTGAGTCTGAACCGTCGTTAAACAGAAAGCTTTAAACCTCGATTTGGTAGAAAGGGTGACCTTATGAGTACATAGTAATTCAATACGATTCAGACCTTTTTTCTTCTCCGAAAAACGTTCCTTCTCTGGTCTTTTACTCAGCAATCAAGGGACAAATTGATGATTGCCGTTTGATCGAGTGTACAAAAGAAAATAGCCTCAAGTTCTTGTTTTCTGTAGAATCTTAAGCACCTTTGACTTAAATTGTCCATTTTAAAACTTTACTTTAAATTTTAATTATCCTTTTTTCGAGAAAATGGCATCCTCAAAGAATGATGGGGGCTTGATGAACTTTGATAAAGACGAGGGGTGACATCCTTATCTCGCCTTCTGATGTTCCTATTTGTAACACTTTTATTTCTGCCAACACTCCATAACCCCCCTAACTTTTATATCTTCCTTTTTTAATGGAATTAATGTCTTTTGTCGAATTTCGAATAGTTGAGAACGTTTCGGAGTCTGCCGATAAAGCGCATTGGGGTCGATACCTCTACAACTATAACTCTCCCGGAATTAGCATTGACCCCTTTTTTTACCTCCTTTTTATTTGTCGATGTTAAAAGCATTTTGTTTTTAATGTGTACATTTAGATAATAATGGGTATTATACAAAACCCTCTGTTGACGGCTTAGTAAACAAAGCGAAGGGGGTTAAGCGTCTAACTTTCTCGTTCTGTTTCGCCGCAAAGATATCGGTAGTCCCCCTTTTCGAGGAGGGATTGAACAAACTAACAAATTGGAATAACCCATGCAAAACAATTACAAACTCCCTCCTTTCTTGAGGAAAATCCGATCATATTAATTGAGGAAGAGAAAAGTCCCTGAAATCCGCCTAAGACCTTTTAATGGACCAAAGTTTAAAATCTACTTAAGATAAATCAATTTTGAAGAAAACCATTTTTTTATCAATCTATATGACCTATGACTAACCACCCTTCTCGAGTTTTAAAATGAAGATAATCCGGTTCGACGAGAAGGAATATAAGCCCTTGATGAGAGCCATTTCAATTTTTAAACGCCTTTCATCGCGACCCGAGGGGTCTCCCTTTTTTTAAAGGAAAAAAAAATCCCATTGAGAGTTTAGAATTCACTCTGGCAATCAACTTCCATTCTTAAAACTCCATCAAAACCTAATTTGTAAGAATGCTGTTTTTTTAAATGCTTTACGTTTAACTAACGACAGAATTTTAACGGGCTCATTCCGGATCTAGAGCATCTTTGATGCTTTTCTGCTGCTAAGGCTGCTGGAAAATGAAGTATTCAGAATATCTTGACTAAACTTAAAACAACGAGGCGGGAAAAGCTGGCTTGTAACCCTATATAACATGCGAAGCCACCCTCGAATGGTATGGCTAAAACTCTAATGTTAATTAAATAATTGCTTTAAAAAAAATCAATGCTTAAAAATAAGCATGATTTATAAGTGGGCGACAACGAGGATTTACATTATACAAAATATTAAAATATGTGACAAAAACCTATTTAAAATAAACAGAGTGGTGTAAAGTGTAGGGTAGAATCGTGAGTACAAAGAGGGATTTATGTTCGGACGGCGTTATGGCTCTGAGGGTGTTACCAATGGCATTTGAAAAGTACTTGAGTGCAGATGGGCGCTCAAATGCCACCGGCCGTTTAACAAACAGGAGGAATCCTAATTTAAAATATCAAGCGTACCGTGAATTTCGTATCGATTTTCGTTAAAAAACCATATCGTTCCAATTAGTTGTTTGTTGAGTATGCATAACGCGGGACAATGAATGTTAAAAATGGGAGAATCCCTTCAAAATTTCATTTGCAGATCGAGACTGAGTTTTATTGGTCCTATTTGTTTATGAAATGAGAGATTCATCATCAATTTTTTAATTTAAATTTTTTTTGTTCCAGATTGCCTTCATTTACAGTTATACAGGGATAGTAAAGACAGATATAAACAAGGACAAACTAAAGCGTCATTATCTCTTCAGCATTTCCTCGGAGTAGAAACAGGTAATCTTCTTATTCCAGTCGTTGCTTTAATCTTGATGGATTTTTCTTTAAACTTCTCTTCTTGCAGGG
>JACGAQ010002266.1:0-43667 GCA_014119065.1 Orius insidiosus | reverse complement strand
ACACCGTGATACTGATACAGCTTCTCTGTTCCTGTGATGAGACCAGTTCAGAATATTGCCCCAACACAGCGAGCTATGCCTCCCTCAAGTCAACATTCTGAGCAATCACAAAAGATCTGATCAACCTGAGCTTTCTATTTGACAAAATCGCATCATTATAAAGGACCATGTCAACTCCAGTGGTGCAAACTCAGACTACAGAGAGAAACTTCTCTGATCAAGAATTGTACAGCATATTCTTGAAAGCACAAGGAGTGAATGTCAGAACTTAAAGACCTTGTCTCTGGAAAACCGGTAACAATGGTTAAGTTCTCAAAATTGAGGCAAAAATACATACAGGTTTTTGGATTGCCAATTACCTCTAATAACAAAATTGCGACAAAAGCTGATTTGAAAAATTGGAAAGCTTTCTTGGATAAAATATAGTACTATATCAACTTTGATGTATAAATTATTTATAAAAAAAAAAAAAAAAAAAAAAAAACATTGCCGAAAACCTGAAAAATCTACATCTCATTCCTTTTATATTGTGTTTAGTAAACAAGTTCTACTCAAACAAAATGGAACTTATACAACTCTTTCTATTCACACAAATCTGACAACGATGCCCTGCATTTTGAAACTTTGATTTTAAAACCGAAACACACCTTCCCTGACGAAGAAACTGACGCAGCAATACATTCTATTATTAATAAAGAAGTACAGGCTAAGCGCGATTAGTTAATCCAGATAAAAGAGAACCATTTGAATATTTTATATTCAATCCAAGTATGTTAGAAGTCGAAGACCGAAACCAGAAGCTGGAATAGTACATTTACCACTTCAATTTCATTCAGGACAAGTAGTAGTTACTACACCTACACTTCCCGAAACCGGCTTTAAATTAACCCTTTACTTGATTATCTCATTGAGCATAGATATCCAGAATATCGTGTTCATGCAGCTAAATACTGTAGACCACTTGGTACTACTAACGCCACGTTTAAAGATTTCAATAACCACCATACTACAGCGAGCCCATCACTGATGCGCGTAGCGACATAGTTATTGGTTTAGTTAAGTTTCACATGAAAGCGGAATCCTATCAACCGATTCACTTTTGAGATACTGTATTTTGTAAGACACCTCTAGTCACCGGAACCGGATATCATAATAGGCATAGTTTTAAAAGACGAGCACATGCTAAAATATCACGCCCAGAATTATACAAAATAAAACAACTAGTAAGGGATAAAAGTTAAGTTTCGGATTTTAAAATTAGCCCAGCTGATCCGACGATTTTTCTTTTCGCAAAAAGTAGTTTTTGTGTATCGTTCCAGTCGCAGAGTATAGCCGTTTCGTCCCCAGATCGTTGGCTCTCTCCTCTGATATCACCTTGTCCCATTTCACTACTTGTTTTCTGTCCTTAAGGTAGTTTCTTTCTATCTCAGAACTTTATCCTCAATACCATAAAATTTAAGTTTGAAGATGAGCCTGTCCCTGTTTATGGTCTCAAAGGCTCTAGTTACATCTAAAAATACGCCAACCGTTATTTTAAAGTCTCTTTTCCATTCATTCAGGACAGACTGCACGGCACCCTCTGTACCATGATCCTTCCTAAAACCTATTGGCTTTCATTTAATACTTCGTTTTCTTCAAAAAATTTATCAATTGATTGTAGACTACAATTTCAAAAATTTTTTCTGGTAAGGGCAGCATGTTTATCGGGCGAGTATTAGTGTGAATTAGTATTCTTGTGATATTCTACTTCTATTTTTTGTCTTTTTGTAGAGGAAACATGATTTTCAATATTACTCTCTTCTAAAATTTTTTCATAAGTTCGAGGATGATTTCTGCTTAAATGGCGCGTAAGGTTTCCTGAATACAATCCTGTCATTTGATTTCCACATATTTTGCATTTACTAATATTTTCGCCGGAATCGAAGTCAAACGCGTCCCTGACGAAATCTTTCCCTTCCTACCCATGTTGACTGCAGAAATAAAACTGATAAATTAGACGGTTCATATATTCCTTTTAGTCTTATCGGCATTATACAATCAATTTGGGATTAGTTTTTGTTTATGTTTTGAATTTCAAAGTCCGAATCTCTTGAACCCCTAAAATTTGTTTATAAGTGCAAATACAATAAAGTGAAAATGCATCAATCTTGCTTTGATAGAAAGAGGATTTTATTATATGCATTTAAAAAAAACCTATGATATGTATTACCATTTTATAGCATTTTGAACGCTGAATCGAACGAGACTACTCCTACGTGTGTATCTCCAATAGACAAGGAGCTATAACGGTTTGAATTTTATTTTTGAACGAAAAAATAAAATAAATAAAATAAAAAAAAGTATTTTTAAACGTAAAAAAAAAATCAAAAAATAAATTTAATCATTTGAACGAACAATAAAATTCAAATTTTGATTATCAATGATTCGAAAAAATAAATTTCACTCAATTTCGACCCCTGAAATAGGGGTTTTCATTTGAAATAACGAAGTTATGTTCTGAATGGGACACCCAGTATATCCAGGTGCATTTTAAACTACACCATCAAATTCTTTGATTTAAATAAAGGGGGGTTTCCATTTAACTTTTGTTTCATAACACCACTTTTTAACACTCTCCCAGACGTATGCTATGTGCTTCCGGACACCCTGTGTATTAAAAAAAGTAAAATAAAAACGTTTTAAGTTTTTTTTTAACAAAATAGAAATCTTTATTTTATTTTTTTTTTACCGTCATGCTAACATCAACTCCGTTCTTCAGGTAAAAGGCAAGCAACTTGCTAGAAAGCCCAAAGGGCACATCCTCGGCCTTCGCAAGAACGACACCGTGGCGGTCCCCTGGAAGGGCAAAAGGGTAGTCCATACGCTCACGTCGCATCATGGGGTCCGGACGGAAAGCATCACCAGGCGGAAAGCGGGCGGGGGCGAAGAGGAAATTACCAAGCCCTGGCGCGGTGATCGACTACACAGCCAAAATGGGTGGAGTGGACAGGGCGGATCATTATTGTGCGTCATATAATAAATAAATAAATAAAATAAATATCAATGTCAAACCCTTTTGGAGCATTTTATTGACATTAGGCTTTACGTCCAACTACCTAATTATATGGTGTCGTGGACGGCGCGTGTTTCCATTGATATTTACATTTTTCGAGATAAATAATCCCGGGCCCCCCAGAGAATTCGAACCCATGTAAGGATTAGAATTTCTGCACCGGAGTTTTTCACGCTACACGCCGAGCTACCGAGGGCCCTATTGTGCGTCATATAATTTTCTCCGAAAATCGAAGAAGTGGTGGAGAAAGGTGTTTTTTTGGCTGCTCGAAATTGCAGTGATGAACGCCCTCATCATTTTTGGACGATCATCTCAAGGTCTTGCACCGGTGAGTTTTTTTCCTACTAAACTGCAAATATTTTATTCAAATAATAATAAACAAATCTAAACTCAAATTTGTATGCCATCAGGTAAGTCATATGAATTTCCGAAGGAGTCTCATCCAGCATTTATAGGGGACTGGCGAGTGAAGCGTCCGCGATCGGTCGACGGCGACATTACGAGGCTAAACGGCTTGTTCCACGAGCTCAAGAAGGGCGGAGGAAGCAAATGCTGTGCAGTGTGCAGTGACAGAAGCTAAGGAAAGCGAAGGGAAACGGTCAGTTAAGGCATAGCCTGCAAAACTTGTCCTTCAACCCCCCGCTGCACGTCAAAGACTGCTTTGGTAGATACCACACCAAAAAGAACTTCCGAAACGTCTACTAAGTACCGGTTTCCTTAGCTTTAAATAGAGACCTTAAACGTCAAGATAAGTTCAAAATTGCTACTAAACGGGACCGCACCACTTCATTATCTCTTGACCTTTAAGAGATGAGCGAAAATGCCTTAAATGTCAAAGATACGTTCGCAAAGTGAACGGAAAAATATTCGTTTTGGATACATCGTCGAAAGTTGAAATTGTAAAAGCTAAAATTCAAGGAGACATAATATTGGCAATGTTCTGTGTCACAATTGCAAGAAATCATTTTCATTCTCGATGTCCGAATCGCCGATTCCTGATTCACATTCATCAGGCGACGACAAAAATCCAATTTTTATAGATAGGAGTGGCTTAAACTTACCTACAATATTTGATTATTTTATTTTTAAGACGTTTCACATAATAATTGCCCTATGTTTTTGAAGTAGAAAAAGAAATACTCAATGAAAACTAAGTTAGTAGGTAGTTGGGAAATACCGATTGAGTACAACATAAGTTAATATTTTTTAATTTAAATAATACCTATGCTTAGGTATTATTTAAAAATGAGTATATTATGTTAATTTTTTTTAACGCAAACCAAGTGAAGATGTTGAGGAGGTAATATTATAACAAAAATGAGAAAAAAGCGAATCCTAAGCCACCCATATGAAGAAAAGCCTAAAGGAAAGAAGCGAGCAAAAGTTGCCTCTAGAAAAGTTCTTCCTGAAGAAACGGAAACCCCTAATCCTGAAGTTACAGAAGGAGTTGACAAAACTTCTTTCTCCGAGTTTTTGCAAAAACACAACATTTCGAATCCCGCTGAACTAGAGAGTCAATTCAAGGCTTTGGAAGCTCCAAAGAATCGTTCTGTGAGCAGTTTCTCCTCCGACAGCTATATTACTTTAATAATTTTAAATAGATAGTGATTATATTAATAAGTTTGTTTTTATGGAGTTCCTTTGATGTTACGCTTCAAGATTTACCACCGTACCTACTTTTCAAGATGTACCGAAATCTCCGCCATTTTTGGTAATTTAAACGTCTCATTCTGATAAGTCGCTGACAACATCTCAACCTGATAAGAGGACTGTGAAGACTCCTCTTCGGAAAAAGTCGTTTCTGTCTCTGCAAATTTCAAACACATTGATGAAAAATTAGCTAAGAAAACTTCAAAAAAGAGACGCAAACCAAGTGAAAATGTTGAGGAGGTTATTACAAAAATGAGAAAAAGCGAATCCTAAGCCACCCATATGAAGAAAAGCCTAAAGGAAAGAAGCGAGCAAAAGTTGCCTCTAGAAAAGTTCTTCCTGAAGAAACGGAAACCCCTAATCCTGAAGTTACAGAAGGAGTTGACAAACTTCTTTCTCCGAGTTTTTGCAAAAACACAACATTTCGAATCCCGCTGAACTAGAGAGTCAATTCAAGGCTTTGGAAGCTCCAAAGAATCGTTCTGTGAGCAGTTTCTCCTCCGACAGCGATATTACTTTAATAATTTTAAATAAATAGTGATTATTTTAATAAGTTTGTTTTTATGGAGTTCCTTTGATGTTACGCTTCAAGATTTACCACCGTACCTACTTTTCAAGTATTTTTTTCTCTCTTCTCTCAAGACAATTTGAAACTATCGCGACTCGTAAAACGAGAAACCTGGCTTTGTATAAAGGAGATGGACACTTGTTCGCCATTGTTCCCTTTTGCTTATTTCAATAGTTTGTAGTAGACTCTGTTCAAAAGTTTAAATAGTTGTTTTTTTACTCAGATAACATGTGTTCTTATATTGCAGATACTACCGTTGTACAAGGTATTCAGATCTGCATTGTTAGGCGTCGTGGTGGCCGCGCGTGTTAAGGCGTTAATCCCAAACAATCCAATACGGCGTTCATCTATGGGGTCCAGGGTTCAAAGCGGGCGGCCCCCAAATTGAACCTAAGGAACCTAAATGGATTTTTCTGATGGAAAACACCACTGACGCGAGGGGGATTATAAACTCTTAAGTTTGAAAACCCTCTTACAAATTGTTAACAACAAATTACGACCCATGGCTAATAGTTAACGCTAAGGCCAATTAAAAAAAATCTGTATTGCCTTGGGAGGATGGTTTGTGATGGTGAGAATGTTGTTTTATCAACAACCGACAACCATGTTCATCCGACTGAGTCTGAGGTGAACATCATAAGAATCCAAGGGAGGCAAATGCAACAATTGTTGCCACGTAGTACGGCAGTCTTGACGAGTTGACTACTCAAGAATAATTATATGTTCGGGTTAGACTTTTATAAACGGAAAACTACCCCTATACAATAGATGCGACAAAAAGTGGGAACTCCAATAGGAGATATTATCAACCAAGTGATGAGGGAGTTAAAGCAGTGCATAACCCTCTTACAAATGTTAACAACAAATTACGACCCATGGCTAATAGTTAACGCTAAGGCCAATTAAAAAAATCAAAAAAATCTGCATTGCCTTGGGAGGATGGTTTGTGATGGTGAAAATGTCGTTTCATCAACAACCCACAACCATGTTCATCCGACTGAGTCTGAGGTGAACATCATAAGAATCCAAGGGAGGCATCCAAGGAATCCACAACCATGTTCATCCGACTGAGTCTGAGGTGAACATCATAAGAATCCAAGGGAGGCAAATGCAACAATTGTTGCAACGTAGTACGGCAGTGTTGACTCCGATAGGAGATATCATCAACCAAGTGATGAGGGAGTTAGTGCAGTGCATAACCACTTTCATATTAAAGCTAATATCTTCCTTTTCCAGTCACGACCCAACAACTGCCGTTCAGTTTAACAGAGCAGCAAGGAGGATGGCTGAAGCTAGGAGGCGGAGCTATCCTCCAGTGCCGAATAATTTAGCGGATTGGGGAGCCTTCCTGTCAACATCGCCAAGGAATGTCGTTTGGGATGAGACAGGGCCCATGTTCCAAACGACATCGACTGTCAATGGGAGGACGTCCCTTCTGTTCTACTCAAGTAGAACTGTTCAAAGGTTTCAGTTTTTAAGGAGCAACATAAGGTACATCTGCATCGATGGGACCTTTTCTGTGCGACCACGCACTCCACAGAGTGCACAACTTCTTACAATTTTAGTGGTGGTTGGAACAGTGGTATGCACTTTTTTATTTATTTATTTTTTGTTGTACTCCATGAATTTTAGTGCACTTTTATCTTACTAATACATTCAACAATATTTCATGCAATTAACAATAACTTTTTTTATTATTAGTTTCAATCTCGATCTTACGTATCTATCTCTGCTATCTCTCTCTTCACTGAAACCTTCAATGTTTTGTGTCTACATATCCGTAATTGACTTAGTGTTTTATCTAATCAGCTTCAATAACTCTAATATCTTTTGTCCAGGCATTCCCGTGCATTTATGCCCTTATGGAGGGCAGAAGAAGAAATGACTATTTGCCGGTGCTTGAAACTCTTCGAAGCATTCTTCAAATAGAATGGCGTGGCGTAACCTTTATTACGGACTATGAAATGGGTCTGATTGACTCAGTAGGAACCGTCAGTAGGAAATTCGCCGAAATGAGCCAAGAAGTTCAAGTGAATGTGGGAACTCCGCAAAAATCGACTCTTTTCATGGAAGGCCGCGTAAAAGCTTATCAGGTTTTTCCTTTCAGATAAAGTTCAAATGCTTCGTCAGCATTTCTGGCTTCGACTTCATTCACACCGTGAACGAACATGTTATGGTTAGCATCTTCACGGATAGTTTTCGGTATCTGCGACCTTCAAAAAATCGTTTTTGATATCCTAGGTTTGGGCAACCTTTGCTTAGCAAGGAGAAAAAAGAAGCTTTATGATGTAACAACAAAAATCTATCAAAGAGGAAGTTTTTAGGGCAAAAACTGAGGAAAACGCTAGACAATAATGAAAAAGGAGGCTTCTTGAATTGAGAAAAACTCCCAAAAATAGCCGAATAACCACCAAAACTGAGGAAACTTCCGTTAATGCGACAAAGAGGGGTATTCAGGCTAAAAGAACAAGAAGAAAGCCAGAAAAAAAATTGAATAATTTAACTTTCTTAAATAAACCGCAGGACGTTGCATATCTTCTACATGAATAAAATTTCTTACTTAACGTGTATCAATTCTTCATCAACATCCTCCAACAAATCATACACAGTGTTATTGAAATTTCCACATATGTTATAAAAACACTAAAAAGGTTGTCTTCATCGACTGGTACTACAGTATTTTCTCTTATGCGATCAACGTTTTCCCTTTTTTCACTAAAAGTTAATGAATAGTCAAAAATAAAACAATTTGGATAATTAATAATTATTATTTTGACAACTATTGACTTACTTTTTACCATTTTTGTTGTACATTTTAGAGATGTTTTCTTGGTTGCTGTCGATTTCAGCATCATGTTCGCTTTGAATGTCGAAGCCATTGGATCGATCAGGTTTAAAAATGCATTTTTTCGCCTAGTACTTTGAGATGGAATTAAAGATAACATCTAAAGAGTTCTCGTTCGTCAGTTGTGGAGTGGTAATATCTGGGTTTTGAGGTTTGTCTCTCCACTTTGAAATAAAAATCAATATTTTAAATATTGATATTTTAAATACTTAAATCCCAAAATGTATGTCATTTGTAGATCATTTTAAGACCTGAAGATGTAGAGCTTCCTCTACGAAACCGGTCGTCAATAAATCAAAATCGATAAATATTGATTTTTATTTCAAAGTGGAGAGACAAACCTCAAAACCCAGACATCTAAAGAGCGTGGTATAACGCCAACTTCTTGAGGGGTTCCAGTCATCGTATAAGTTTTTCCGCTTCCTGTGATGCCGTAAGCAAAAAGAAGTTCATTCCGTCCAAGAAGCACATTTTCAACCAATAGCAAAGCTATAAAATTAAATAGCGTCTTTTGGCTTGTGGAATCGTTGAAAACACTATTAAAGCTAAAACGGATAGACTGAAAACAATAAATAATAGCAACCATAAAGCATATAAATACCGATCCATTTTTAAGGGCAGAACTGGGTGTCGTCATTACATGACATGGTGGATCCACCCGCAGCCAGACTGGTTCACATGGATCAACTAAAGGTCGAATTCTGCAAAAAACTTGAACAGCTTCTTTTTGAATTTCGCGTCTCGGCCTCATTCTCCTTGCTTTTGATACCCTTTAAAAAATGGTTAAGATAATGGCAAATGTTTCTCAAAAATCGGCCACAGTAGAGACTTTTTTTTTACAGACCGATCGATCTCTCGCTGAGAGCTCGCCGACCGTCAGAGAGGTTAGTATCATCACCCCTCCCTGGACCGTCTGGGACTAGCGAGTAAGTTGCTTTGACAATTTTATTAATCCTCCGCTCATGAAACATTTTTTTTTTACAGGCCAATCGATCTCCCACTACCTCATCGACTGTCAGAGAGGTTAGTATCATCACCCCTCCCTGGACCGTCTGGGACTAGCGCGTAAGTTGATTTAATCATGTTATCAATGTTTTTCAAGAAGTATAATTGTATTCACTCTTAAATATGTATATTCACTGTTGAACGTATTTATATTCGTATTTACTAAATTATAATATGCGAATACAAACAATTACAAGTTGATTATTCATCTGACCATTTTAGACGACTTTAAAAATTATAAAATTAAAATTAAAATGAGGTTATATCTCTAAAATTCGACCTTTTTTAAACTTGTCTAAAATGGTCCGATGAATAGTCAAATCGGACGTTATTTTTATATCTTTTATCTTTTCGCCTTATCACAACTACGAAGTTGAATAAATAATTAATTATGTAAATAATACTTGTATAACATAACGTCTGATAAGTCAATACACCCTATACAAATAATATTTACTAATAATTTTTTTCTCTCTCTTCTCTCAAGGCAAGTTGAAACTATCATGACACGTAAAAGGAGAAACCTGACTCTGTATAAAGGAGATGGACACTTGTACGTCCTGAATAGGAGTCATCTTGGTAGAAGGTAAACATCTTATGTTTTACAGCTGACTATCTGGAAAAGGGAGTGATGGTGGAGTATTGCACGGGTCAAACTCTTTGGTCTCTCGCCATTGTTCCTTTTTGCTTATTTGAATAGTTTAAAGTAGTAGACTCGGTTTAAAAGTTTAAAAAGTTGTTTTTCAACTCAGATAACATGTGTTCTTATATTGCAGATACTACCGTTGCACAAGGTATTCAGATCTTCATTGCCTTGGGAGGATGGTTTGTGATGGTGAAAATGTCGTTTCATCAACAACCCACAACCATGTTCATCCGACTGAGTCTGAGGTGAACATCATAAGAATCCAAGGGAGGCAAATGCAACAATTGTTGCAACGTAGTACGACAGTGTTGACTAGTTGACTAGTCAAGAATAATTATATGTTCGGGTTAGACTTTTTTAAAACGGAAAACAACCCCTGTACAATAGATGCGACAAAAAGTGGGAACTCCAATAGGAGATATTATCAACCAAGTGATGAGGGAGTTAAAGCAGTGCATAACCACTTTCTTATTAAAGCTAATAACTTTCTCTCCCAGTCACGACCCGACAACAGCCGTTCAGTTTACCAGAGCACCAAGGAGTATGGCTGAAGCTAGGAGGCGGAGCTATCCTCCAGTGCCGAATACTTTAGCGGATTGTGGAGCCTTCCTGTCAACACCGCCAAGGAATGTCGTTTGGGATGAGACAGGGCCCATGATCCAAACTACATGGACTGTCAATTGGAGGACATCCCTTCTGTTCTACTCAAGTAGAACTGTACAAAGATTTCA
This sequence comes from Orius insidiosus, assembly GCA_014119065.1. NCBI lineage: Eukaryota > Metazoa > Arthropoda > Insecta > Hemiptera > Anthocoridae > Orius > Orius insidiosus. The sequence goes on along the minus strand of JACGAQ010002266.1, from coordinate 33,170 downwards.
GTTTTTAAGGAGCAACATAAGATACATCTGCATCGATGGAACTTTTTCTGTGCGACCACGCACTCCACAGAGTGCACTACTTTTCACAATTTTAGTGGTGGTTGGAACAGAAGTATACTCTTTTTTAAAAATTATAAATTACTTATATTTATAATTTCTATTTTGATTATAAATTACTTATATGTACATAGTTATAATTTATATTTTAATTATAATAAATAAACAAATAATATAACTCAAATTTTTTGATAATGTTACTCATATTTTTATTTCGTGGAATACCGCAGTGGGAAAAATGGATGGTACAATCGAAACGTTAAAAGTATTTAGACAAAATATGTAAACACCTTTTTGCTACTTCTCCTCTTAATCCTTCGAAGGGGTGGGGAAACTTCGAGGTCACGGAGCCCACCATCGAAAAAGAAAAATGAGCATAATATTTTTGTTGAACACCGATTTGTGGACCACCGCGCACTCTAGTGAGTTAAAGGGAGAACTACAATATATCCGAAACTCTCCCGTAAGCAATATCCTTCGGGTGTTTTCGTTGTGTGATGAAGTATAGAACAAGTTAATCGAATTAGTCGGAAAGTATCAGAGCAAATTCGACGACAAAAAAACTACAATAAGCAAACTGTGGGAAGAGATCGCCAGTCAGATAATATCTCATGTTTTATTGTAACAAAACGACGGTGAGCGAACAATACCTCCTATCTGACATTTTTGTCGAAAATACTTTTTTTAACCTATCAAAAATAAAACGTAAAACGCGTAAAAAAAACGCGATGAGAATGATTCCTAGGTCTTCGCAGAGCTTCGACAGATGAAGTGTCATATGGCTTTTGTGCCCATGACGAATAAAATTACTGGCTTTTCGATGCTATTTTGAATCAAAAATACGTGGAAGATGTTCGCGATGTACTCATAAAATGCTTTACCAGTCATCCAACCGGATTCGCTATGACCCAGCCCCCACTCCTTGGGAACAGATTTTCCCACTTCCAGTGGGATGTTTTTCTTGTAAGGAAAAATTATCGTCGGTGGAACAACTCCCCCTGCTGCTGAAAATGCAAATAATACAGTTGTAGTATCTTTAGCCGGGCCTCGATCCACCTCTAAAATATTTTTATATCCTTTAAAGCCAAGACGGAGCCACGTTCAGGATTTAACGGAAAACCAGATTCATCGGCGTTGAAAATTCTAGAGGACGGAAAGTTTTTGATGTCGATTTTGTATTCCTCCATTAAATTTGTTTCAATATTTCTAAACCAGTTCTCGACGTCGCGTTTAGAAACGGTAGCCGAAGCGCTTGTTACTGCTTCTGGCGTTCTTTTAACGATCTCAGGGTGTCGTTTTAAGAATCTTTTCATCCAATCACGACCCGGCATATCATCGCTTGGATTGTTTGATTATTTTTTTTGCGCTTTCGGCGAGGTCCAGTCTTCTTTGCGGAAAACCTTTCTTCATGCTCATGATAATCCATTCAACCAATAAGCTTTCTTCTTCTGCCGTTAAGAACGGGTCAGGTCCAAACGTTGACTTTTCGCTCAATCTGAACAATAACGTCGACTTTGGGATTTTATACTTTTTCGCCGCAGCTTTTCGCGATAACGTGTTATTCCGCACCTCTTCTATGGCAGCCTCAAGGGCTTCGGACTCGTAATTTCTTAAGATCCTACAGGACATCTAGAAAAAAACAAAACAAAGAACTAATAAATTAAAACAACAAAAACCGTTAAAAAAAAAAAAAAAAGTGCATTGACAAAATACTCAAGCGTGGGGTCAACCACTGCCACAAACGCATGAAGTAGTCGTGGACCCCCCGGGTCAACAACTAAAAAACGATGTATGTGGTCGTTGACCCCCTAAAATATAATTTTAAATAAGTAAAATGAGTATAACTTGATATTTTTATGATTATAATCCAATAATTAACTAGGACAATAAAAACTTTTTAGGAAGAGTAAAACTTTTAGTTAGTACATAAAAAAAAACGAACAGTTCGAAGGGCTTACCTTGAGTGATTCGGCAGGACGAAAAGAGTCATTCACCTTGGCTTGGCAACTAACGAAGCTTCACTGAACTAAATCACTCAAACCGCATTTTTTTCTCCCCACTCCAAGGGAATACTCCCCGGCTTTAGACAGGCTATCCAACACAATCAGTAATATTAGAAATTTCCCACAAGAATCGAAAATATAAAGGGGGACAACGACCACAAAAGGGTCAACCACCCAGCGTTTACCCTATCCCCCTTGAATAGCACGCAGTTACCTATAAACATCACGAAGTTCACGCATTTACAACAATTAAAGGCTGTTTTACCTAACGATTGCCATTTTTTTTATGATAATTTACCAAAGAAAATAATGTAGTTTGGAAAGTTCATACCATTTTAACAAAAAAATTGTAATATTTAACTTTATTTATACTGTTTTTCTAAATTATATTAAGAAGTTACCTTGATGTGAAGTAATTTAATTTCCCATCCAGACTTTTAAAATCCTGTATACCTTTTAATTCAAAAACCTCCTATCTGAAGGTAAGTTGGTGGAAGAAAATTCTAACTGCAATAAAATTATTTTTTAACAAAATATAAAATGATATATTTTGCTGGCATATGAAGCAAATTGATTTAATATTAGTAAATGCTTAAAAAAAACTTAAGAATATAAAGAATCCAATATTACAAACGTTTTTTTCTTCTCCTGTAAAATTTGTTTTTTGGCAGATAGGAGGTATTGTCCGCTCACCGTCGAAAAGAGAAATGTAAGTAAGGACTAATACAAAAACTTAAACCCAACTTACAAGGCATACAATGACTACAGGGACAACGCCTCCACACTGGGTGGCGATCTTCTTGGAGGGTCTTGCTCATCTTCGTCGTCGTCTTCGCGATTTTCTTTTTCGTCCTTACTTGATGTTATTTCCTCACAAATTGCGTCTTCTGTGGTTTTTTCGTCAGTTTCGAGCTCATCATCGACTTGCATCCAATTTTCAAACCCTTCCTCGTCGATGCCTAATGGTTTCTCGATTGGGGCTTTTTCTTCTTCAAGATCCATAAAACCGCCATGCCTGAAACAATTTCTAATCGTTTCAGCGCTGACCTCCCCCAAGCTTTGTTTACCAAATGCAACGCTTCCAAAACATTAATTTTTTTTCTCTCAAGATGTATTTTGGAAAATGGTCATAAACGATGCAAATTTTACTTATTGATCAAGCTTTCGAAAATTTTATTTTTATCATCAGGATCTAACGAACAACAAATTATTATTAAAATATTAAAAATTGAATGAATTTACCTTAAAAGTTATGATTAAGAAGTTAAAGCATTAAAAAAGTTTAAACAATTGAAAATTAGAAAAATTAGAAAAAATTTGACTCAACATGGTCCGAGCTCTGAATAAAAACAATAAAAACCTTAAAAATAAAATAAACATGTGACTAGTGAAATTACTTAATCGATTTCTATATAGAAAACTATTTTTTCGATTTTATTACAGATAATTTTAACTTCCTAAATTTACAATAAATATTGTAGAACTCCAATTATCCGAACTCCGACTATCCGAATCGCCGATTATCCGAATCACAAAAAATTGTCCAAAAAAAGTCTAAGTGCGCTATTATTCTTCCCCCGCGAAGCCTGTGTTTGCGCGTCAAGTCTTGACTTGACTTGTCTTAACTTGCCGTTGTGCCTACACTGACTTCCCCCCGCGTGTGTAGGCACAACGGCAAGTTAAGACAAGTTCCGGCGCATTGCAGTCACGGCGCACCTGTCATTGTTTGTTTTGATTAGCCAGTGTGTTATTTATTGACCTTGCTCGAGGACGCTACTCTTTCGCTACGGCTTACTTTTGTTTGTGCGTGTACAATACTGTATTGTTTTTATACCATGGCTTCGAAAAGAAAACGTGTTGTGCTATCGTTAGCGGACAAACTGAAAATTATAGAGCAACTCGATAAAGGTGTAACGGGTAAGAAGTTGTCTGAGATTTATGGTGTTGGACAAGCAACAATTTCTGACATTAAAAACAGTAAGTCAACACTTTTAAACTTTGTTTCGGTGCTTGAAAATGAAGATGGAAGTTCCTCCAGGAAAACAATGAAGACAGCAACCAACAAAAATTTGGAAGATGCCGTGTTTAAATGGTTTTTGCAGCAACGTTCTATGGGAAATCCGATTTCAGGTCCAATCCTTTGTGAAAAAGCCAAAATCTTAGCAGAAAAGCTTGGTTATTCATCTTTTAAGGCTAGTAACGGCTGGCTAAGGAATTTTAAATTCAGGCATGGTGTACGCGAGTTAGATTTGGCTGGTGAGAAGCTTTCAGCAGACTCTGCAGCTGCTGAAAATTTTATTGAAAAATTTAAAACTGCATCAGAATCCTATGATCCGGAGTTTGTTTATAATGCCGATGAAACTGGCCTTGTTTGGAAAGCATTACCAAAAACCACTTTGGCTTCTAAAGGGAATCTAGTGCCCTGGACATAAGGTCAGTAAAGAACGTGTTACAGTGCTTAACTGTGCCAACTCCACTGGAAATCATAAACTGCCACTTCTTTTGATAGGAAAATCAAGAAATCCAAGAGCATTTAAAAACGTAAAAAAACTTCCACTCTTCTACAAAAGTCAACCCAAGGCCTGGATGACTGCAGCTTTGTTTACCGAATGGTATGATGAAGTGTTTATTCCTGAAGTGAAAAAGCACCAAAAATCGGTGGGAAAGAAGGCAGTAAGGTGCTTTTAATTGTTGATAACGCACCCACTCATCCTACAGCAGAACTGTTGGAAAGAGAGAATGGGCAGTTTAAAACGACGTTTTTGCCTCCCAATGTTACAAGTTTGCTGCAACCCATGGACCAGTCTGTTATTGAAACAATGAAGCGCCATTACAGAAGGCAACTGCTGAGAAAACTGCTGATCGAAGGTGCTGAAGATGAAGAATTGGTTTTGGCAAATCATAGCAAAATAAATTTAAAGGACTGCTGTTACATGGTAGCGGAAGCTTGAGTTGGTTACGGCAGTGACTCTAAGACGTGCGTGGAATAACTGAAAGGCCTACCGTCTGAGAAGAACAAAAAAAAAGAATCTGAAGAAAATGAGAAACAAGAATATGGAGAGGATGATGATGATAAAGATGCGTTGTCACTAGAGGAAATAAGAAAAATGATTGTAAAAATTCCTGGTTGTACAGAAGTAAGTGCTGAAGATGTAGGAGAGTGGATGGCTTGTGACACGTCTGACCCTGGTTTTCAAATTCTCAATGACGATGAAATTGTAGTAAGTGTGAGAGAAGATGTTGAAGTGGAAGTGGAAGAAGAACTTTCTGCTGATGTTGAAGTAGACGCTGGACCATCAGCTAGTAAAGCATTTGCCGGCCTCGAGACTGCTTTGAAGCGGATGGAGCGTCAGCCCGAGTGTGACCACTTGCAACTGCTCACCGTCAAGCGAATGCGTGACCTGGCTGCCCGAAAACGGTTGAAGACCGCAAAACAGCTTACATTGACGGAGATGTTTAAAAAATAATGATTTTTATTTCATTTAATTCAAATTCAAATTCATTTAATTCAATAAAAAAATAGTGCAATATTAAAACATAGCTTTTATTCTCTCCAATGGCAATTTTTAAAAAAAAATCCGATTATCCGAATATTTGATTATCCGAATGGGTCCCGCTCCCCATTAATTCGGATAATTGGAGTTCTACTGTATTAAAATAAATAATTTAAATAAAAACTAGAAAAAAGACTTTAAAACTTTCAAACAATTCTTCAACAATACTTTCCCGCGTTAATTTAAATTTAGTACTGCCCGGTCTGCCACATGCCGCGATGAATCTATCACTATCAAACACCTCGCCAATCTTTCCCCCTGAAATATCACTACTCTTTTTCCTCTTTTCAAACTCTTATCTCTCCACGGACCTTCCTCCAAGAATCTCTCTCTTCCTGTTATAATTTCCCTCCTCACCCTCTTCACCGGAGACTGACCCACAAGAAATTATTGGAAAGTTTCATTTTATTATCATTTATATATAAAAGTTAAAGATCTTTAATCATATTTTAATCAGGTTTTCAACAGGCAACCAAAATTTATGATATAATAAGCCGAAAAAAAAATGTGTGAATGTGTACAAATTTAATCTGATGTTTCACTCTTACCTTAAATTTATTATGAGAATAATAAGTATGATAATATGCTATTTTTAAAAAAAACTTAACATTAAAGTGATCCTCACACAAAAACTGATGATTTAATATTTATGTCAGAATTATTCCGATGCCTCGAAGCCATGCCCGGCGTCTTTTTACACTTTTGGGAGAGAAAAAATAATTTTTTTGGAATTTCAAGGAGTGTTTCTACAAAAAAGAACTATGCAATAAGTATACGGAGCCATTAAAATCAACTGTTGAAGCTCTAAATGAAAATACACACGTTTTCAAAGAAAAATAATCGCTATCAGATACTCTCCCGCGTGGAGTTTATAAGCTGTGACGTCACTCGTAGATAACGGCTCGAACCTCGTTTATAATCAAAATTTCCCCCACTCTCATTTTCAACCGGGAATATCTCGGAAAATACTAAACCGATTTTCACGAAATTTTCACCGTTGTTCTTCATTATTATGTACTTTTTATTAATGCAATAAAAAAATTTAGTTTAGTTGGCCAATGGCCGGCCGTGTGATCAAGGCATCATCAGGACAATGAAGGCTCTTTACAGAACAGAAATGCGTAAACCGTTATTCGCGCCATGGATCAAGAAATGGAAACTGGTGAGCCTCTGAGAGCCAACGAAATTGCGAAAAAAATTAATTGGTTACCTGAAATAAAGATTACCTATACATATAAAAATAAAATGTCATCGTTGCATACAAATTAAAAGATAAAGAAAATAAACTTAATTTATTAGGCTTGGTATACAAAGTGTGCTGTGAAGGAGGGGACCATAACCAAAATAATGGGACTTGTAAAGTAACTTATGTTGGAGAGGCAATGCAGAAATTGAAAAAAAGAATGTACCAGCATGACTTAGATTCTAGAAACCCAGCAGGAATGGAACCGGTCTTTCACAGCATGCTAATGAGAGGGGTCATAAGTTCGATCTGGAGTCACCTACAGTATTGTGCATGGAACGAAACTTAAACCGGCGTAGATTCAAAGAAAAAATGTATATATACAGGGTGTCCGGAACACATGGCAAGCGTCTGGGAGAGCGTTAAAAAGTGTTTTACGAAAAAAAGTTAAATGTAAACCCCCCTTAATTTAAATCAAAGAATTTGATGGTGCAGTTTAAAATCCGCCTGGATATACAGGGTGTCCCAGACACAACCTAACTTCGTTATTTCAAATGAGAACCCCTATTTTTTATTTCAGATTCGTAATCTACGCAAAATTTCAAGTAGATTGAGTACTCATATGACAATTTTGGACAACTTTTAAAAAATGTCAAAATTTAGCGTTTTTTGCGCTAAAATCCGTTAAAATTGACCAAGGAGACTCGTTTTTTTTTTTTAATTCCACTTATTTTTTCCCGAAGAATCCAACTGTCTCAAATTTGAGCATCTTCGCATTCTGCATCACGAGATTTCGTCGCTAATGGCCTTTTTCAAGTTTAACTCCAATTCCATACTTCAAAAATGGAAATTAGCGATTTGTTGACGGAATTTTAATTTTTGATGCATAAACACAAAAGACGCTGTAGCTCTTTCAAATTTGTTGTCCGAAAGAAAAATTCCTTTCAACAAGTGCTAATTTTCATTTCTGAACTAAAAATTTGGGTTCTAACTTAAAAAAAGGCCATTAGCGACCAAATCTCGTGATGCAGAATGCGAAGATGCTCAAATTTGAGACAGTTGGATTCTCGGGAAAAAATAAGTGGAATTAAAAAAAACGAGTCTCCTAGGTCAATTTTAACGGATTTTAGAGCAAAAAAACGCTGAAATTTGACATTTTTTAAAAGTTGTCCGAAATCGTCATATGGGTACTCAAATCTACTTGAAATTTTGCGTAGATTACGAATCTGAAATAAAAAATAGGGGTTCTCATTTGAAATAACGAAGTTAGGTTGTGTCTGGGACACCCTGTATATCCAGGCGGATTTTAAACTACACCATCAAATTCTTTGATTTAAATTAAGGGGGGTTTACATTTAACTTTTTTTCGTAAAACCACTTTTTAACACTCTCCCAGACGCTTGCCATGTGTTTCCGGACACCCTGAAACACGCACAATGAAAGCGAATAAGAACTTTTCAGCCTTTTATAAACGTATAAACGGGGAGGAGATTAAGGCTCACTTCTCGAAACTCTATCCTCCAGGGACGTCTATAACATTTAGTTTTTGCGGTCAATCGGTTCACAGTTTGGATAGGCCCGTGGATCTTCAAGATCTTGGAGCTTGAAAGGGTATTGAATCTTTGCAAAAATACAAAGCTGCTGGTGTGGATGAGGCAGTAGCGGTTTTTTCAGGGTAGGCACAATGAGAAAGCCCCCCCCCCCCCTTTATTAAAACACCACGACCAAGGTGTAAAGCTACGCACTACAGCTACGTAATTTTTTGGTCACAACTGGGAACAGTACTAAAAAAAATTTGGTAGAATATCTAAATTAAAACAAAATAAAAGTAAAATGAAAGTTAAAAAATAAAAAATAAAAATAAAACAAGACTGGGACATTTTAAGTGGGACATAAACTTTGAGGAAGTTAAAAATAAATTAAAACAAGACTGGGACATCTTAAGTTTTAAATATTAAATCTATTTTTCGGTTTTTTAATTTAGAGAAGTTTGCAATTATGGGGTCATAAAGTCTATCGTCGTCTTTTAGAGATTTTAATAATTCTTTTTCGATTGACAGGGAAGCCAACGCACTCAGACGGTTTTGGCCCATGGTGCTGCGTAAATATGTTTTGATTCTTTTGAGGCAAGAAAAACTTCGCTCAACAGAGACGGAAGTAGAAGGAATCGTGGCAACCAAAGAAAAAATTTGAAAGCCTCCTTTAAAACGGAATCTAAATCGTTTTGTTTTAGATGTTTGATCAAATTAATGCAAGACAATTTTGATAAAGTTTTATCTTTGTAGACAAATAAAAGTTCATTTTGAAGTCTGGCACTGTCCAAAAAAAACTGAGGGTAGGCCACCGATAAACTTTTTAATGCATCCGAAGGAAAGCACTGCACGTATGAATCGTATTTAGACGTGTCCGATAATGAAAGAAACGACGATCGGTTTAAATCCTCAAATCTGGAGCTCAATTGCGAAGTTATTAAGTCGATTATTTCGAAAAATAAAATTTTATAACTGAAAGTAGTTTCTTCGACAGTCCGTCCTTTTTTTGTAGAAACCGCAGTTCTTTTCAAAATTTCGTTGTAAATAAAATTAAACTTGTCTTCCGTTCTAAAATTTAAAATAACATTTTTAATTTCAACAATTTTTGAGCTGCAGTATTGGACATCTAAGTACTTTTTTTGAAGGACATCGAATAAAACATCCGTTTCTATAAAAATGAGATGGAAAACTTTGTTTAAAAATAAGAATTCAAAATCGTTCAAAAATTTTAAGAAACCATTTGATGCATTGATGGTTTCATTGTTGCTATCAGGATCATCAACCAAATGCTGAAAAATTTCAACAAATTTTTCCCACTGGTTTCTACTAAGTGGACCACTTTTGAATTGGAACACCATCTAGTGCCTCCTACTTCAGGTACTCGTCTCTGCAGGATTTCGTCGGCCACCTGCGTCCGCTTGGCCGAATGATGAAAAAATGAGGGAAAACCCAATAAAGTGGCAAAAAATATTCTGCAGTTTTTGATGTATTTGCAACTGTCTTGCAAAACCAAATTCAACCGATGCGCATAACAATGTGTAAAAATTGCCTGCGGAGCGACTGATTTTATTTTGGCTTGGAGCCCGTTCAAATGTCCCGCCATTACGGCAGCACCGTCGTAGCATTGCGCAACTAATTTTTGTGATAATCAAAAGGCTTTAAAATACCGTCGATGAGTTCAAAAAGAGAGCCGGCATCTCTGCCCATGCTAAGATCATGGAAGCCTAAAAATCGTTCGATGATGTGACCATTATTTCCGACATAACGGACGACGGAGCATTGCGACTTTTGGGCAATGTCTGTTGTATCGTCAACTTGAACAGAAAAAAAAGACGAAGAGTTTAACTCTTGTTCAATAATTTTGAACAAGTAGTCATTAATGACGCAAATCATTTCATTTTGGATTGTTTTGGAATGGCCTGTAAAAATGTTTTTGATTTCTTCAAATGAAGCTTAATTTCGGGGGAACTGCGGTCAATTATTAGGTCCAAAAATTCAACGTAATTGCCACGATTTAAAGAGTTTTCGCTTTCATCGTGGCCTCTAAATGCCAATTCCTGCTTACCGAGCAAAAGAACGACATCGATTACATGTTCGAGGAATCTCCGGTTAAGCCTCACTTTTTCGTTATATTAACTTTGGTTAAAGAACTGTGCATTCCTAACAGATCAACTACAGTCTCTTTGTTTTTTTCTACTAGTTTTTTAACACTCGCACGGCGGTCGGTGGGTCTTTTAAGACCAGGAAATGATTTTTTCTCTCTCCTAGCTTCAATTTTTTAATTTGTTATCTGCCATTCCATGTATTCCTCTATTAGGCTCTTTTTTAACGAAATGTAATTTAATATAAAGATTTGTATCAAAATTTTAATTTTTACACATTTTTTTGTAAATAAAACTGCAATCGGGTCCTAAAAGACCCGGCTACCGCCGTAGCCGTTGTTAATTTTTCCGTTACGGATTTACTTTCTCTCACCCGGCTTACCGCCGTTCCCGGTATTAATTTTTCCGTTACGGATTTACTTTATCTCTAAGAAAAGTACGTTAGCTTCCCCCTTCTTTTATTTTTCATGGGTTTTCCGTTTTTTTTTTCTTTCTTTTCACTCACTTGCGTTTATTACCTATCATTGTGAAAGGTAATCACTTGCGTTAGTAAAATGCATCCCGATCCTATATTTACGACCGCCGATGATATTTTGGGAGAATTTCGAAGACAAAATGAGGAAGAAAGTTTTTCGGACGATAGTGGTGATGAACTATTTAGTGATGTGGATGAAATCGAAACTCACGAGGAAGAAGATGACGTTATTACACCTGATGAGATGAACGATTTATCGTCGGTAGAGAGTTCACACATACCTTGGAGTAGGATTGCTCCAAAAGCATCAAAAGAAGACCTGAAAATATTCTACGTCATTCTAGCCACCTTACTTCTACAAGTCGGAATATAAAATCACAGGTAGATGCGTTTTCTTTATTTTTTTCTCAAAACATTTTGGAAACGATAGTCAAATGGACCAACGCAAAAGCAAGAAGTATTTGCAACGAAAAGAACATCGAGTGGAACGACGTCACAATTGCGGAATTGAAGGCATTTATCGGGCTCCTACTACTGATTGGAAGATTTAGAGAATCGAAAGAGGACAAGGATAATTTATGGTCAACGAATGAACAATTCAGTCGCCCAATATACGCTGCAGCTATGAGTCGAGATCGCTTCAGACAAATCATGAAATATTTACGTTTCGATGACTTTGCAACCAGGGAAGAACGAAAAAAAAACAGACAAATTAGCACCAATCAGAGATGTCACAGATGAGCTGTTAGCCTCCTTCAAATCGTCGTTTGAAATTGGAGAAAATGCGACTATTGACGAGCAGCTTGTTGCTTTCAGAGGACGGTGCTCCTTCAAAGTTTACATGCCTTCTAAACCTGCAAAGTATGGAATTAAAATTTGGATGCTATGTGACGCCGAAAATTATTACTGTTCAAGTTTTGACGTGTATTTGGGGAAAGTTGGAGAACGAGAAACAAATCAAAGTGCCCGTGTTGTGAAACAGCTTAGTTCCCATCTAGATCAATCCGGTAGAAATATAACTACGGATAACTTTTTCACTTCAATTGACCTTGCGAGATATTTGCTAACAAAACGTATTACTTTAGTTGGAACTCTGCGAAAAAACAGGAAGGACCTACCTCAATCACTTTTGGACCTCAAAGATCGGGCAGAAATGTCATCCGACTTTTTGTTTTCGAAGGACATAACTTTGGTATCGTACATGCCGAAAAAGAAAAAATGTGTTGTACTATTATCATCTATGCATCATGAGCACGAGATTATGGGCCCGGAAAAAAAATTTAAGCCAGAAGTAATTGACTATTACAATCAAACGAAATGTGGAGTGGACATACTCGACAAAATTGTCGGGGAATATACATGCAAACGGTCATTTCGGAGGTGGCCCATGACCCTTTTTACGAACTTTATAGATATCGCAGCTTACAACGCGTTCGTATTACTGAATATAAAAAACGAAAGTTGGAAGCCTTCGCTTGTAAAGTCACGTAAACGAAAAGAATTTTTGGTAGAGTTAGCCACACAACTTATAATCCGAATATTGACCAGAGAGTCAAAAGAATCCAAGAAGAAAAAATTTCATGCAAGCCACATCTTACCAGAGCATTTGAGGCAACGGGACGACAAATAAAGAGATCATCAGATGGAAGTTGCAGTTCAAGAAAAAGAAGTCGATGTTCTTTGTGCTCCGGAAATGACAACAAATACTTTACCAAATGTGACGAGTGTAAACAGTTTGTATGCAAAAAACACTTCGTAGAGACCAAAAAACGCGAATGTATGAGTTGTTTGGAAGTGAGTGTCTAAAAAATTTGTGAAGAATTTGATTAAAAATATGTACCTATACGCTAACTGTATATAATGTATTATAATAAAATTTAGTACTGATATAAAATGGTATTTTTGAACATAAACCTATCTAGAATATAAAAAACGAATAAACATTAGATTTAGAAAAGAAAAACTATACATATAGCAGAGGTTTTGAGCAAAAACTGGACGTGGGTCTAAAAAGACCCCGACCGCCGCACAGTGGGGAAAAATGGCCAAAAAACGGAAAAATTCTATTTCTCGAGAACGGATGGTCCTATCGACCTGAGACTAGTCTCATTCGATTCAGGGTAAAAAAATACATTGGATACACATATTAAAACCAATTTTAATTGTTTTTATATATTTGAAGGTAAAAAATAATAATGTATAGGTAATATTAATAAATATAAATATAAATAAATAAATATTAAATACCAAAAAAAACATAAAATTGTTATATTTATTATCATTATCGGCAAAAAAAATTTAACTGAATGAGAATATAGAATCATGAAGGGGCTCATTTTCGGCTAGCACAAGCTAGCGTATTAATGAACCAATAGTCTTGATAACAAAACAGGATTAATTTAAATGATTTGTTTACTAAAATTAACACATATTAATAAATAAATACTCAAATATTAATAAATTAATACACATATATTAATAAATTAATTTAGTTAATATAATTTATTATTAATAAATTAATACTTGTGTTTAACGCTATTTAATACATGCTGTATTATCGCGTCTCGACATAAAAAAATTCATAACTCACCAATTCGGTTGAGCTCGGGTACCAATTTTTTATAGAACCTTTATTAGAGTATCTAGATTCAGGAAAAAATTGTCTCAGACCGTAGGAAGGCGTAGCTCGTTTTTTTTTATCAGAATATCTGACGAAAATTTTTTTTGTGTGCGAGTTCAATTGACCTTGATTTAGAATCTATTATTGTATACGCTAACGTAAATACTACTAATAAATATGAGAAACATATTTTATAAGTGAACCGAGATGAAGAAATTCATCAAATTAATTTTTTCCAGCATTTCCCCACTGTGCGCCGTTGGCGTTTTTTTTTTACCGACCGCCGTGCGAGTGTTAAGCACACAGAAGAAAACAAATGCTCTTTCGAACTGTCGTGTTTTTTAAGCCGGCAGAAAAGTTATTGAAGTCGCTATAGCCAGAAAAGTTCCAGTTACTTTTAAGCTTGGAAAATAGTAACACGGCCAGCAAAACAAAGCTTGCTTGTAGCTGCTTCCACAGAGCCATTTGTATTTGCTGTACCAAGTAGTTGAAAACGTTCTTGAATATGTCCTACCTTCTCGATGGTCAGAAGTAAGGGAAGCTAGAGGCGGGCAAGGTCTCCCGGTAGAGATGACGTCTTTTTTGTCTGATTCTCTCCACTTCCTGTACGGGGTTTCAATAATTATTACAACCATATCATGCATAGGTTGAGCCATTATTAATTGAAAGTTCCCGGTTCACAGTTCTGAGTTCACACGCGCAAATCAAAACAAACAAAACAAACAATGGCGTCGTCGGTCGTTCTGACTGAGTCGCATTCATCGGGGGGGGGGGGGGGGGGGGGGCCCAGTCCATCGAAGGTTAAACTAACCAGTGTTACCAGCGGGACGTAAATAATCGAAAACTGAAATATGTTATTAAAATTCCATTTTTTTAAATTAAGTATTTAATTAATTGTTAGAACCTACTTATTTATATTCCCAAATAAATAAAATCATCAAACTGCATTTATGAACGTTGAATATAAAGTATGATCGATCATCGATCTACTTATTGAATATACCTACTAATCGATTATCGTGAGTCACAAGGAATTTTCCTCTCGAAGGCGATCTTGCCTAGCGCCTACCTAGACCCCCCCTCTTCATCGCCCTTGTGTTCCCCCGGCGGGACCTTGGTTGGATTTCATTGGCTCTTTCCCCTCCAAGTCACCTTCCAAGGGAGGCGATGGAAATGTTCGCCTACGCCGCAACGCTACGCCACGTGTTGCTCCATAGTTACACAATCGAGAGCGCGCTTAAATTTAACCGCCGCGCCGATTTAAGATACTTATAATTGTACTGAAATAACTAATAATAAATATTTTCACATCTTTATTTATTTAATTATTTATAAATATTTTCGTAATAATATAAAACAAAAGCTAAATCTTTTGGAAACGAAAAAAAAAAAAATTAATAAATGGAAATTTCCATTAATTCTCAATATATTAAGGGTCATTAATTCTCAATATATTAAGGGTAGGCGTCGCCTACCTTGCCAAATGGGAAGAGCCGCCACTGCTTCTTCCCAAAGATCACCTCACCAAGAGGTTGTGGTCTCGCATTTGTGCTACATTAATATGCAAATGGGGATTTGACGGCAGCTCTGGGCATAGTTTATACAAACAAAGATTTGTGATCCTAAACAAACGGATGAGTATTTGTTTCTGGTTGCTTTTACTCCCCTTAAATTAGTCAGCAGCGATGGAAAAGTTATCTTTAAGAATGCCCGTCCATCGTCGACCTTTTACTGCCGACCAATAAATTTATGTTCATCAAAGAAAACGCAGAACTGATCACAGAGGAAGAAACTTTAATGAATAAATCGATCAATGACCTCCACCAACTCCAGATTTTGAAAGGCTGTGATAATAAAATTGAAGTTTCCTACAAGATGCTCTTTACAATGATAGATGGCAGTATATGCAACATACGAGTATTATCCGACACAAACGCAACATCCAAATGCTATATATATATATACGGAGCCACTCCAAAAGAAATGAATATCGAGTGCGAAAAAGAACCAAGAAATGAAAACTACCGCTTTGGGCTTTCTAGTCTGCATTCTTGGAAAAAAGACTTGATCATTATAAAATTTAACACCTTCAATTGATTTCTAATTACTCTATTTCTTTAGTTTAACGTATAAAATGAATCCTTGTTGAATTTCGAGACGAAATATCCAGTTTCTACGGCGTACGAAAGCAAAAATAGCACGTTCCCTTTTTCCCATCGATGGGTGTAACAGCAAATTTCTTCTGCAGCCAGGCATTCTGACGTCGTCGTGAATCACCTAACCGCTCGAGGGATTAATTGGCAGGTCAACCCCCCCCCCCCCCCCTTGCCACACATTTCGGAGGATTGTGGGAGGCGGCCATCAAGTCCGCTAAGTCCCTCCTGCACCGACTAATTGGTGACAATGTTCATGCGGTAGAAGAGTATATGACCTTATTCTGCCGCATTGAGGCCATCTATATGTGCTATCTCGTCGGATGCCAAAGACGAGACTGACTAATTGACTCCTCATTTCTTGATAGGCGCCCCGTTAGTCAGCGCTCCCGAGCCTCTGCAAGATCAAAACTCCACACCACAAGTTCGCTGGAACCGAGTGCGACAACTTCACCAAACCTTCTGGACCCGATGGTCAAAAGAATACCTGAACACGCTGGTTACACGTGTAAAATGGCGTAACTCCCAAAGGGACCTCCAGCCAGGCGACGTAGTTTTCATAAAAGAAGAAAAAACCTCCCCTATGTCCTGGCCCATCGCCAGGGTCAAGGAAACCCCCCAGGGAAAGACGGCGTGAGAAGGGTTGCCACGATCGTCACCCCAGGTGGAACATTTACGAGGACCGTTCTGCGTTTGATCCCTCTTTTTTTTTCGTCGGTCGCTGGGTGCGACCTTTAAACCTTTAACCGGAGTGATTTATTTTTATTTTTATTTTTTTAACTTTAGTGTTTATTTATTACAACTTTAGCGATACATATAAAAATTTTGCACAAAAAAAAATATATATGTGGGGTTAACCGACCCCGAAGAGTGACGTCATAGGTCATGACGTCAGAGGTGATAGGACACGAATCACGTGCAAAAAGAGAGAGAGAAGTAAGAAGAAGAGAAACGACGTAGTTAAGTGAAGACAAGTTTTAATCGACAAGTTGAGTGTTAAAGTGTGAAATTTAAAGTAAAACATTATAATTTCCGATTAATAAAAAGTTTATTAAGAAAAGTATTCATTGGATAAACCCAAGCCCACAAAATTGGGGGCCGCTTCTTATTTTAAAAAGTGGACTTGAGTTTTACCGGTGAGTGCGACATGGCGGATTTAAGTTACGAGTTTTTTTACCGCTTCCGGACTTCGAGAACTATTATCCAGACGAAATCTCGATACCTCAGGTACGAAAACTGAATTATTAGAACGTTTAATTATATCTGATTCGGAATGTAAAATAACGCAACGTCCAACGACGTTAAATCAGATAACCAAGACGAAATTTCCGAGGAAGACGATGACCGTGCATGCGAAAGAGACAATAGACGTTCATCTTATCCGAATTTTATCGCTTTTCGCGACATGGAAGCTTGTGTTGAACCTTTTTCGGGAGATGACGAGTCTGTTGGTGTGAAACATTGGATTAAAACCTTCAATGATACGTCCAAAATTTGTGGATTGTCCGACAGACAGAAACTCATTTACGCGAGACGTCTTTTAAAGGGTTCAGCCAAACATTTCGTAAATTATGAATCTTCTTTCAAAACATGGAATGAATTTGAGTCGTGTTTGTTGGCCGAATTTTCCCAAACATCTGATTCAAAGACCGTTCATGAAAAATTACGCAATCTTAGACCAAAATCTACCGAATCTCTGATGGAATATCTTTATAAAATGCTTGATATTTCCAAAGAAGCCGACATCGAAATTTCATGTGTTTTTCATATGTTATTGAAAATATTCAAGACCGTCCTGAAAACAAAGTAATTTTATTTGGAGCAAAGACGTGCAAAGAGTTTAGAGAAAAAATTACTATGTACGAAAGTATGAAAAAAATGTCGAATGTTGAAGAAAAGAAATCTTTTTCCACGACCACAACCACCACCAAGACGGCCCCGGAAGTTCAAAACGACAAAAAACGTTGCTACAACTGCGGAGGTAAAAACCATGACTC
Organism: Orius insidiosus; assembly: GCA_014119065.1. NCBI lineage: Eukaryota > Metazoa > Arthropoda > Insecta > Hemiptera > Anthocoridae > Orius > Orius insidiosus. The sequence continues at coordinate 15,494 of JACGAQ010002266.1, read as the reverse complement.
AAATCCTGCAAACACCTGGATAAAGGTCCTCGATGTTTAAATGTTCCAATTTTGGACACAAAGGAAACGCCTGCCCGACTATGACCGAAAAGAACCGAGTGAATGTTACGAGGGAGTCTCCAAAGCCACGACCGTTGAGCCCTTCTGACTCAGATACGACGGCACCCTCGAAATCATCGGAAATGCGACTCGACGCGCCTTCTAGCCCGATTGTGACAGATATATCTCCAGCATACTCTTTTCAAAGGTTTGCTCGACTCGGGAGCTGATCTAAATCTGATAAAAGAATCGACCACACGACGAGTTCCGGTTAATATTCTTCACGATGAAATTAAGTTCAATGGTCTTGGAACGCATGAATTCAGATCCAAAGGGTATTTTAAGGAAACAATTACGGTCGACGGCGATGAATACGTTCTAGACTTTCATATAGTGGATGATGAACTATACCTTACGACTTAATTTTAGGTCGCCAATTTCTAGATTGTGTCGAGCTCATATTGAAGAATTCACGAATTATTTCGATTAGGAAGATTAACGACGTTCCGAACATATTTTAGTCGAACAGATGAATACCGATCTTGATGTTGGACTTCCGGCGTATAACGATATGGTCTCGAACTTACGAAATAATTACAGTCCAAATCCGACGAAGACAACTGGAGTAAAGATGAAAATTGTTCTTAACCCTCAATCAACACTAGGCCGACAAATCCGACCCAGACCGTTGTTTTTAACGTTTTTTTCCCCCTTCCGTTGTCTTTTGAGGATTAGGACTTCAGGTACCCTTTCACCCACTTATTAAGAGCACATTGTGACAGAAGAATCGTTAGAGGTAAGTAATCCATTCTTTTTATTTTAAACGTTTTTCCAAGTTCTATGAACCCGGGTCGGTCCCGACCCGCTAGTGTTGGAATTGTTAAAATATTTTTTAATTTTTTAATTTTTTTTTTTTTTTTTTCGTTTCTTTTAGACTCTATAAGTATTCAACTATGGCTTTTAACCGATTATTTTCCACTCCAGAAGAGGTTTTAGCGGAATTCGAACGTCAGCTTGAGTCGGATGATGAAGAATTAGACCTTCAATTGGACTTTGAGGAATCTGACTTGGAAGACGGTGATGTGCTAAAATCTGATGATTTCGAAGATGAATTTAGTGTTGGTGATGAGGATTTAGATCCAAGTGCGGTAATGGATCTAAATTCTGATGAAAGAGTTTTTGAACTTGGGAAAGACGGCGAGACGATATGGACAAATCAGCCTATAAACTCTAAGTTTTCTCGAACAAAAGCCTGCAATTTAATCACCGATCGTCCTGGACCAAAGGGAAATGCCAAAAATTTGACAGACGAATTGGAGTTGCTGTCACTATTTATTACCGAGGATATGATTTCAAAAATTGTTCGCCACACCAATGAGCAGATTGAAGTAACACAAATTAGATTTCAAACCCCCCAATCATACATTGGACCTACCGACGAAGTTGAAATTAGGGCAACAATAGGTTTGCTTTACCTCAGTGGGGTCCTGAAAAATTCCGGCTTGAGTGTTGATGATATGTTTTCGACAACGTACGGTCTTCCTTTATTTCGCCTTACGATGTCAAAAATCGATTTGTGTACATCTTGGCTAATTTGAGATTCGATAACAGAGCTACCAGAAAAGAACGCCAATTATCCGACAAATTCGCTCCTTTTAGGGAAATTTGGTCGATGTTTGAGAGAAGTGCTCAAATATTACTCCCCGACGGAATGTGTGACAGTTGACGAAACATTACTTGGTTTTCGCATGTACATACCATCGAAACCAGATAAATATGGACTTAAAATTATTTCACTCTGTGATGCAAATACTTTTTATTTCCTCGGGGGAATACCATACATTGGAAAGAACAACGAAGAAAAAATGAAGATTTACCTACCGGCCCAATATGTTCTTCGACTAACAAACTCTCTCAGTGGAAGCAACCGAAATGTCACGTGTGACAATTGGTTTTCATCAGTGGAACTTGCTGACGCCCTGTTGGAAAAAAATTGACGTTCGTCGGCACGCTGCGAAAAAATAAACGTCAGATTCCACAATCGACACTCTCAAAACGACCAGTTGGAACGTCCGAATACTTTTTTCAAGATAACAAAATGTTAATTTGTTATACGCCAAAGAAAAACAAAAAAGTTTTGCTGTTATCAACAATGCATTCTACAGGTGAGACTGACGAAATTAGCCAAAAACCTGAAATAGTCCATTATTATAATCAGACAAAAGGCGGAGTAGATGTCCTTGACAAATTGTGTCACGACAAAACCACAAAACGAAAAAATCGAAGATGGCCGATGAGGTATTTTTTCGGAATTTTGGACATAAGTGCTGTCAACGCATTTGTTCTTTATAAGTGGAATAAAAACAAAGCATCATATCCACGACAAGAACGTTCAAATTTTTTAAAAAGCTTAGCATTTTTACTTATCAAACCCACGTTCGAAAAAAAATGGGTTAATACCTTAGTCCCGAGAGAAAATCGTATTTTTATAGGAAAATTGCTGAATAAACAAGAAATTTTGCCAGCGGTCGACAGCCCCACAACGCCTGCAGCCAGCAAAAAAAGGAAACGGTGCGCTTTTTGCGATCTATCAAGGGATCGAAAAGGAAACGCGATCTGCTCAAAATGCAGCAATTCTTTGTGCGGTGAACACAAAATCATTGTATGTCCCTCTTGTGATAATGAAGACAAAGAAAATGATAATTTTATGTGATAAAGAAAAATATTTTAACTAGTCTTACTAGTCCTGAACTAGTTTTCAATGTACCTAGTCTTAAAAAAAAATTATGTACATACTTATTTTATTTTTAATTTTTAAATAGTTTATATTGTTTGCTAAATTCAATAAATACGTATTTAATTACAAGAAGTATTTATTTTACCTAATATTGACAAATATTACCAAAATTCAAGATTAAACCAGATTTTTTGATACCGGGTCGGAAGTGACCCGCTAGTGCTTGAAACGTTAAATATTGCCTAGTGTTGACTGAGGGTTAAGGATGATGTGCCTGTACGACAGTCTCCAAGACGTCTTGCACCAATGGAAAAGAAGATAGTAAATGATCAAATCAATGAGTGGCTTGACCGGCATTATTCAGCCTTCACGTTCCGACTACGCGAGTCCAGTAGTTTTGGTGAGGAAAAAAGATGGAGGCACAAGACTTTGCGTTGATTTTCGACGACTCAATCGTAAAATAATTAAAGACAGTTATCCGATGCCTTTGATAGAAGATCAGATTGACAGATTATATGACGCCGAAATATTCACGACGATAGACCTGAAAAATGGGTTCTTTCATGTCCCATTGGACGAAGAAAGTCGGAAATTTACGTCCTTTGTGGTACCAGACGGTCAGTATGAATTCCTACGAGCTCCATTCGGACTTTGTAACTCGCCGTCTGCTTTTGTGAGATTCGTTAACAATATCTTCCATGATCTGATTGCTAATGGTACGATGATGTTATATGTTGACGATTTGATTATTCCTGGACGTAACGAAAAGACGCTATAGAAAAGTTACAACGAGTTATGCGACGATGTGAAGAGTACGGATTGATAATCAACTGGCGTAAATCGAAATTTTTTCATCTTGAAATAGAATACCTTGGCCACATGATTACAAACAACACGATTCGGCCTCGGATGCTAAGACGTACGCGATTAAACATTTCCCGATTCCAAAAACGAAAAATCTTTGCAGAGTTTTCTTGGCCTTGCGGGTTACTTCCGCAAATACATAAAAGACTTTGCTTTGATTGCAAAGCCATTGACTGCCTTAACGAAAGACGACGTGAAATTCGAATTTAACGATTCCCATATTTACGCTTTCGATAAACTTAAAGAGCTTCTATGCACGAAACCGATCCTTCGAATTTATAATCCTGAGGCGAAGACAGAACTTCACACTGATGCCTGTTCTCAAGGTTATGGTGCCATATTACTTCAGTATGACAACGATGGTAAGAAACTTCACCCTGTTTATTACATGTCTATGAAGACGTCGGAAGCAGAATCGAAACGATCAAGCTACGAATTGGAAGTTTTAGCAGTGGTAACGCGCTAAAGAAATTTCGGGTATATCTCTTAGGTTTGAAGTTTACTGTGGTTACCGATTGCTCTGCGCTGCAGACACTTTAACTAAGAAAGATCTTTCACCGAAAATTGCAAGGTGGGCGCTTTTGATGGATGAATTTGACTTCAATATAGAACATCGAGCGGGTAGAAACATGGCACACTGTGATGCACTAAGTCGCAATCCCACGGCTTATCTAATCCGTTCGGAACTACTGGAAAGAGTTAGAAACGTTCAACAAGCTGATAAGGAAACACAACCGATTATCGAATTGCTGAAACACGGACCATACAAATCTTTTGTGATGGAAAATGATATTGTACCACGAAGACGCCAATAAATATCGCCAGCTTGTAATTCCGAGAGGAATGCAATCTGAGGTAATCGTGAAAGCTCACGAGTTAGGACACATGGGTGTCAAAAAGACGAGAGAATTGTTAGAACGGGAATATTACTTCCCACACATGGCGACGAAGATTGAAAAAGTCATTAAGAATTGTGTACCATGCATACTGGCAGAACGAAAGAGAGGATTATCTGAAGGAACCCTTCATCCTATCGACAAAGGAGATTCTCCCTTGAAAACGCTACACCTTGATCATCTTGGACCATTAACGAGTACCGCTAAAGGATATAACACATATTAGCAGACGGACGCGTTTAGCAAATTTGTATGGTTATATCCGACGAAGTCGACTACCACACACGAGGTCATCGACAAACTTGACAAGCTCTTTGCGACTTTTGGATACCGCGACGCGTAATCACAGACAGAGGTTCAGCATTCACGAGTGGAGAATTCGAGACTTTTTGCAAAGATCAAAATGTAGACGTTATCCACATCACAACTGGTGTGCCGCGAGGAAACGGCCAGGTAGAGCGAGTCAACCAGGTAATAATTCCAATTTTAACGAAGTTTTCGTTGAGTAATCCTAATCATTGGTACAAACATGTGAAGAAAGTACAGTCTGCGATAAATGGTACGTACCACCGATCGATTGATACCACACCGTTCAAACTGTTATTCGGTACCGATTGGCGTGGCCCGGAAGAATTACGGCTTAAAGAGATTATTGAGGAAGAGTGTGCTCGACATTACCACGAACAGAGAGAAGAACTGCGCGAAAATGCGAAGAGACAGATTTCTAAGGTTCAAGCTGAGAATGTGAAGACGTATAACAGACGCAAAAAAGTAGCGACAGTATATAAGACCGGTGATCTCGTCGCTATCAAACGCACGCAGTTTACGGTACAATCGAAGACAAAGAAAAAATTTCTTGGACCCTACAAAATAATAAGAAAGATAGGACGCGACAGATATGAGGTTAGGAAGATAGGGAGTGATGAAGGACCTATGCAGACGACGACCAGTGCCGAAAATATGAAGAAATGGAAACCATTAACGAAGACGACGGTTTCATCCGGGACGGATGACGGGGATGGCCGAGAAGATGTGGGGTTAACCGACCCGAAGAGTGACGTCATAGGTCATGACGTCAGAGGTGATAGGACACGAATCACGTGCAAAGAGAGAGAGAAGTAAGAAGAAGAGAAACGACGTATTAAGTGAAGACAAGTTTTAATCGACAAGTTGAGTGTTAAAGTGAAATTTAAAGTAAACATTATAATTTCCGATTAATAAAATATTAAAAGTATTCATTGGATAAACCCAACATATATTTAAAAAAATAGTCTTAATTATGATTTTGCCGCTCCATTTGGAGAAGAAATCTTCTATTTACACGGACACCTTTGAGAAAATCCTTTTGTTTTTCCCTTATTTTTTGCATGTTGGTTGGTGGAGCATGTATTCCCACCAACGCACCCTCACCCCAGATTTATTTCGGATAAAAGAAAATGATTTATAATGTTGCCCATTATTAAGACAAATAAAAAAATTAAAAAAAAACTTAAAACTAAAATAAATTATAAATAAATTATTATTATATCAACCCGAATAGTTATATCAACAAACCTATCAACTCGTTATATATCGATCAAACCGTCAATATAAAGTTATTTTATCTTATTTATTTTCGAAATAAAAAGTAAAACAACCAACAGTAAAATCGAAAAAACAAATCAATTTGAAAAGCTCTTTTCAGAGCTAATCTTTAGTTCTACTCAGAACAGTTTCCCGCTTTATCAAAAGTGTAATTTAAAAACAAAAATGGCGAAAACAGTAAATGATTTAGACATGGCTCTTCACTATCAAGAGACCCCTCTGCTTTATCAAACCGAAAACAACAATTCAGGCTACATTCCTGACTCTCATATGATGTTCTACATCATAAATATAATGGATCAGACCTTAAAAAGAAACGTTTACTTTAAACGTCTTTTCCTATCTGGCATCCCTTCATCTCTCGGCTTTACTTTTCGATCTTATTTTTTGTCCAAACAATTAGAGCCCAAGCAAGCGTAGACTTCGGTACAAAAAGAAACATTAAATTCTCAGGGACTTTTTAAAACATTACAGTTTAGAAAATCTCCCGTTCCCGGACCTCTAGTAAGTTTGTTTGAAAGCTTGGCGGCAACCTTTCCGAACCAGTCTGGAACTGGATGTGTCACTCCGTTTATTCCTGAAATAATAGGAATTAATCAAAACAACCAGCTCACAGAACCCGGACAAGACAGAGGAGCCCACCTTCTCCAATTGCCACACGTTCCAGCGACAATCGCGCTTCTTAAAAAGATTACAGACGCGAATGGAGCAAATGTACCTGACTTGGCGGTGAATCAGACGTTTTCTAATAACGCTGACTTTACTTTAATAGGTCACATATTTCCAAACAACGCATGGACCCAACTTCAGCGAAGTTTCCTCCTTAACCCTGTGATGATTTACAAGCCCTCGGTTAACACTGCTGACTTAGAAGAATTTTCTAGGCAAGCGAACCATCTCAATCTCCCGAACGTAGACGGAACCACTGATGTCCGAAGTGTATCTAAATTTCTATATCTAGATAACGATGTCACCTGGTTTAGTAAGATTTTGGCTATTATGAGCATATACAGCAAGTATTTTGAAGGCTCAGAAACATTAGCTACGATCAGTCCAGGACCTCCGATTCCCTCGTGGTCACGAAAGATTTAAGACGCATTAATGCATTTACTCAAAATTAAAAGACCCTTTGGACGACAAGTATAAGTCAAATGTTGTTTATTCAGTGAACTGTTCCCAATGCCCTGGGATATATATAGGAGAGACAGTGCAATACTTACACAAGAGACTCTACGCTCATAATATAACATAGAAACCAAAAAAGCGGACGCCAGTGCGCTATCTGCACAAGCTATTGAAAAAATCATGTCTTCAATTTCTTAAAACAGGGAAAAATAATACAAAAGGAAATCATTGTTGGTATTTTTTCTCTTTTGGTTGGTATCAACTTAATGTTTTTTTGGTGTTATAAAAATTGTGAACACTCCAACCATGCTTCAAAACTATTTATTTTATTGGCGATCGATTTCGGGCGTTTTTCATCACCACTCCTCAAGCCTATATAAATAATTTTTGTGTTTTTCTTTTTCTCCTTCTGGTGTTATCCTGACTCTATTTTGTTTGAGGCTAATTTCGCGTGCCATATCTAAAAGTTCCATTAGAAGATATTCTATGACGCCAGCCAAGAAATCCCAGCTTTATAGTGTATCCTTTTAGCTTCTATATTCTTTTTCAAAAATTTCACACACTTTCCTATTTTATATAGGCTTATTTATTTAGGCTTGAGGAGGGGTGATGAAAAACGCCCGAAATCGATCGCCATAAAATGAATAGTTTTGAAGCATGGTTGGAGTGTTCACAATTTTTATAACACCAAAAAAACAAAAAGGAAATTTTATGAGGCGGTAGCAATTCAAAGGGAAACCAACTCGATAAACTACATAAGGCAACCGAGTCGTTTTTTTTTACATATTTAAAATTGGGCGATATTAAATTGAGCCAATTTTTTATTTTAATCCACATTAGGAATAAATCTGAAAAGTATTAAACTGAGCCAAACCTATTTTAGCTATAATTGTTATATTTATAATTTTATTTATATATTAATTTTAGATGTTGCCAAAGTTTCTGCAGCGCTTTCCTCAAAACTCGTGGAGCCGATAAAATAACGGAATCTCGCCACAATCACAACCACGAACCTGTCCCTCCCAAAAAGCTTCACCGCCAGAAAACTGCAGCTTCTGCGACGAAGCTGGTTGAGGAAAACCCAACGATTTCCAAGCCTGAAAACATCGTTAGAAGAGCATTAACGGCAACATCAACGCAATTGCTAGATAAAAACGACTTAGAAAATATTAAGCAAAATGTATACTACGCTAAGAGGAAAAAGTATCCAACTCTGCCTAAAAACACGAAGTAAGCAGGAAACCCTATAACAACTGCTCACTACCACATCCAAGATGAGAATTTCTCTTAGTTAACGACATGGAATCTGAAGTAGTGATATTTAGTTGTCTAACCAATTTGAAGTCCCTGGTAGAATCTGACACCATATATTTTGGTTACGCCGAGATAATCCCTAGGCGGCAGGTGTGTCTAGGGAGTGGGAGGTCGCGGTCCCCCTCCATCGATTTGGAAAATTGTCCCTTCTTTTTTTCCTTTTTTTTTTCTCCCATTCTATTGCGTTGCGTTTGAGGTTCAGCAACAAGCGGTTAATTAATTGTAATCGTAATTGATAATTGATTGATTGTAATATCGTGTAACTCTTAATATTGTATCATCTCGAACACCCGGCATCTCGGCCCTTCAAATTTCGGACAAATTCAAAAGGCAATTCGGCCATCATCAGCGACGTCGGTTTCCTTTCTATCCTCTTTTTCCTTCATTCCCCCCGACAGGTAATGTGGAAGGCCGCAGTTGTAGAGTAAGTAGAAATTTTCATTATTATCGTATTTTTAAAAATTACAGTCCACTTTGGTAGTTTAGTTAACAATTTGGATGAACTTTTCAATTTTGCCCTCGACACTTTCTGCAGCTATTTACCATTCACGGTGTGTTTATTACATAGAACCCAACCCGGATTTGGTGACTATCATAACTTAGGAAACACCGAACACACACGAACTGGACCTTATTGGAATAGAGTGCTCTGTTGGCAACAAACAACTATCTCCAATACTTACAAGTCCATCGAGCAGACAATTGTTAGTCGGTATTACAAAGAGAGAATGAATACTTCTCAATAGACTAATTACTCATGCTATTTAGGTATTACCTGTAAGCATTAATAAATAAAAATAAATTACATGTAAATATATTTATACATGTTGAATAAGACACGTGCTAATCAGCATCGACCTATTTTAGGACAAGTTTACCTTTAGAGTTTACCCGCCTTTTGCGGTATTCTTTGTTTCTTTCTAAATGTCTTATTGACTTTACTAGCAAGTTAGCTAGTCCTGTGACAAGATATTGTCATTTATTTTTTTCTCTTCATATTTTTTTTTTGAAGATTGTTTAAATAAAAACTATATAAATGTAAAAAATAAAAATAAAATGTTCGTTTTTTATATCTTTCTTTTTCGTTGTGATCGACTCTAAGGCTTGTGATCAACTGACCCTTATGGCCTTACCGAACCCGGAGCCGCCTACCCACACATTAGAAGAATAGAAGGAGGTAAGTGGAAGGGGTAAATGGAAGGGGAAAAATGAAGATGTAAATGGGGTTGTTTCAAAGTTTCGTTTTTATTACATTTTATATAATTATTGTTGTAATTGTTCAATTTTTATGCTTTTCATTTAGTTTGCATTACATTTAGAGCTGTTGAGGGAAATCGGAAAAACTTTATTTTCCGGTGCCCGTCGTAAAAGGCCTATTCTCTTCGCTCTATTTTCAGTTTCCCAGAACATTTCACTAAGGGACAGCTCTGTATCACTTGAAGGTGGCGTGTCCTTATTTGAGGTTTTAGTTTCTCTGAATAGCGCTTTCTTCATCCGATTTATATGGGTTACGTGCTCTTTGCCGGTGGTATCTTTGATGATGTAGTTGACATTGTTCAATCTCTTTTTAATTGTCCAAGGACCTATCCATTTTGGCCCAAACTTATTCGTTATTCCTTGTTGGGGTGTTCTTTTTACAAAGACTAGGTCTCCCTCGTCTAGTTCTCTTAAGACTTTCCTCTTGTTTGCGTATCTCGTACGTCTTTCCCATTGTCGTTCTAGAGTCTCTTCCGCAATTTTCTCCCTATCTTTGCGTATTCCTGAATGTCCCTGAAGGGGCTTCGGATTGCAACCCCATCAATTTTGAATTTTTTGACGACCAATTTGAACATTTTCGACGCTCTTTTGTGTTTATCACATTTCGTGAATTTGGCCAATAGGGAAAGACAGACACGTCCAAGTGCCTCAATTCCTTTTTTCATTTTATTCTCATTTTAAGGTCATTGGGTTTTCAGTTCTCTACCGAAAAATAAGAAATTTGGCGTGTGACCCGTGCTTGAGTGAATGTTATTCCGGTAAGCATTTAAGGCGTACGGAAGGACTTTTTCCCAGTCTTTCCCTTGCCTCTTTGAAATCCTTGCGATTATGTCTTCGATTGTTTTGTGAAAACGTTCTGTCACACCGTTTCCTTGGGGTGATAACTTGTTGTATTTATTTTCTTTATTCCCTGTTTTTTCACAGAATTGGCGGAATTTTATTGACATAAAATTGGTTCCCCTATCTGTTACGAGGGTTTCTGGGATGCCGTGTATTAAAAATTTTTTCAAATAACGTCCTTATTACTGTTTCTGTATCCGTGGACGTAATTATATATGCATCTGCATATTTCGAAAAATGGTCTACGACCGTTAGGAGATATTTGTATCACTACGATAATCTAGTAGAGGTTCTACAATATCTAGGCCTACTATTTCGAGTACTCGGTTGGCTATCGTTGGTTTTTGTAGGGCGCGTCTAATTTCTTCGGGTTATTTCTTTTTTGGCAGTCCATACATGTTTTTACATATTGGATCACTGATTCCTTCATTTTTGGCCAGTAGCCTAATCTCTTGAGGTGATTTAAAGTCCCTTCGATTCCCGGGTGTCCTGCCCATAGACTATCATGGCAGTGTTCGAGCATTTTTTCCTTAAGTACCTCGGGTATTAGTGGAACCCAATTCTCCCCGTTGGACACTCTGACATTTATTCCCCATATTTGGTTTTTCTGGATATAGTTTCCGGGGGTCACTGCTTGTATCCAATCATCGCAATTTTGGAATTGTCTCATCAAATCTATTATCTCTGGATAGGCTTCCATCCCCGCTATTGGAATTCGGCTTAAGCCATCTGCGTGCTGTAACGTCTTTACTGGTCTATATCGGGCGGTATACTCATAATTGCTGAGTTTTACGATCCATCTTCCGATTCTGGACGTGGGGTCTCGTAAGTTCATCGCCGAGGTCAAAGCAGAATGGTCAGTGATTAGGGTGAAATGTTTCGCTAATAAGTATGATTGGAAATGCTTAGTGGCCCATACGACTGCCAATAGCTCTCTTTCGGTAGTCGAGTATTTCCTTTCGGCTTCATTTAAAGTTCGGCTCGCATAGGCGATTGGTCGTTCCCCGTCATCAAAATTTTGCGACAGGATTCCACCGAGACCTGTGGCTGACGCATCGGTTGTTAAAAGGAACTCTCTATTGAAATCTGGATAAGCTAGGACCCTTTGTCATTTCCTCTTTTATTCTATTAAAGGCTTCTATTTGTTCGTTTTCCCATCTGAATTTTTCGTTTTTTCTTAATAGTTTGGTCAAAGGGGCGCTCAGGCTTGAGAAGTGAGGAATGACATCTCGATAATATCCAGCTAGGCCCAGAAAGGCGCGTATATCCTTTTCTTCCTTTAGGTCGGGGTAGTTTGTGATGGCTTCTATTTTCTTTTGGTCCATCTTGATTCCATCGATTGTTATCAAATGTCCCAGGTATTCCACCTGTTTCTCTTAAAAAGGTACATTTGCTAAATTTCACTCTCAATTCTGTTTCTTCTAAGCGTTTTAGGACAGTTTCGAGGTTTTTTTGGTTGCCTATATCTTTTCCAAGTATAATGATGTCATCTAAATACGCGAGACAAATTTGGTTTAATAATCCATCCAAAGCGATGTTCATGGCTCTTTGAAAAGTACTCGGTGCGTTCATAAGTCCAAAACCCATTTTGAGGTATTCGTATTTCCTTCCGAGGGCTATGAAGGCGGTTTTTTCCCTATCTTCCGGAGCTATTGGAATCTGATTGTATCCAGCACTCAAATCTATTGTGGTGTAAAACTTATTTCCACCTAATACTCGTAATGTTTCGGATATATTTGGTAACGGGTATGGGTCATTTTTAGTTACTTTGTTTAAAGCTCTATAATCGGTGCAGAATCTATACTCCATGACATTAGTGACCGGGTCAGGCTTTTTCTTTACGAGCAATACGGGGCTGCTCCATTCGCTCTGACTTTGGTTGTATCACTCTGTTTTCCAACATGGTTTTAATCTGTTCTTCCATCACACCTCTTAATGCGAACGGAATGCAATATGGTTTTATTCGTACGCGGCGCGGCGGGGCGTCTCCTGTATCTATGTTATGGTAAATTCCCAAAAAACTTCCTTCTGGTAAGGGTGGACCAAAAATTATTGTAACTTTGGAGTAGGTTATAAGGCAGCTTTAATCCCCTTTTGTAAGTGTTGTATTTTTAGGGTGATAACTTCATCGTCTAGAAGTGCCTTTTCGGGTTCCGAGTCTATTCCGGGGATTTCATCTTCATCAGACTCTATGTTTAGGGCTCGCAATGGGTACACTTCCTTCATTCCGGGGAAGTGTGGGTACACTTCCCCGGGTTTTATACCGAGGGGTAACTTCCTCAGCAGGTCGAGACCCATCAAATACATCCCTCTCCCCAATTCTTTCAAGATCAAGAAGGTATGTTCTACGGTGTGAGTTTCCCATTGGACGATGGCGTTCTGCTTCCCTAAAATGTTTATTCTCCTGCCATCAGCAGCGGCGGCTTTTATTTCGCATTTCAATAATGGCAATCCGTAAATGGGTTGGGCTAATACGGACAATTGGGCTCCCGTGTCTACTACTAGGGTTTTCTCTTCTCCTTGAATTTTAAGATTTATCTTAATACTGTGTTCTACTCCTAGTAGCTCATAGGATTCTGTTTCTGAGTTGGTCGCGGGCCGATTCTTCTTCCGGTTCTCTTTTAGTTTCTGCTATTGGTTCCGGTTGACATAATTCGGTTACACCTGCCATTTGTCCCGAGTTCTGGGGAATCGTTATAGCGGCGTTAGTATTCGCGTTTCCTTCTCGAGGGTAATTGTTTCTCTTTTTAGGTAATTGCAATCTTTACTTAAGTGACCTTGTTTACCGCAGTAATCACACAGATCTTATCTCTCATTCTATCCATGCTACAATTTATGGGGAAATGGTCCCACTTTCCGCAGTATATACAGGGTTTCCTTGGTTTAGGGATAAAAGTATTATTTGGAATTCCCCTATTTTCGAATCTTTGTGGGCATTTATTTGCATAATGTCCAGGTTGGCCACAATTGTAACATTTATTTTGACGCGAGTTTTCCTCCGAAGTCGTTCCTACATGGTTGATTTCCCATTCAGAATCCTCCTCGCTAGTTCGTAATTCTTCTAATTCTTCTGCTCGTTTAACTGCTTCTTCCAATGTCGGAGGGTTTCCCGCGGCTAATAAGGCTGACAGTTTGGGGATTCCCCTAATAAATGCTTTAATCGCGTTTTCTCTATTTTGTTTCTTGTTTCCGCGTTGGCGGCTGCGCCTGTTTGGTTTGAGAACGACCTTCTTGCTAATGTTCTTAATTGTTCCGAAAAGTTTTAATAGATTCTCCTCCTTTATTTTTACCGTCCATAACTTCCTGGAGGCTTCGATTGAGTCGTCTCGATTATAATGAGCTATTAATCCCGCCATTAAGTTTTGATAAGGTTCTCCTCCCTCTTTAAATTCCGGGTGTTCGAATATAAACGTTTGGGCTGGGCCTTTCATTTTTAATCTTAATAGGTTGGCTTTCTGTTTCTCGGATAATCCCTCCGTAATTTCGTCGAAAAGACTGAAGAATCGAGTAATTTATCGAGTTATTAGTATCGATATTATTTATATTATATATATTATATATTATATATATTATATTATATATTATTTATAGAGTTATAATTTATCGAGTAATTTTCTGCTTAGTCCGGGTGCCATGATTCGATTGCTACCATTACGCGCTTGGGGATATCTACATCTTCCCTATTACCCCCTTTCCTCTATAAGCTGGATCATAACATTAGCAAAACGTTCGAATGGGTCTTCCTTCATTTTAAAATAATTTTAATCTCCCTTTTTCAATAAAAAAAAAAAAAAAAAAAAAAAAAAAAAAAAAAAATCAACTTCCTACTTTCCTACCAACTTCCTATTTTTCCTATTTCCCTACTTTTCTATTTTTACCTTTTCGCCTTTCCAACCTGAACAACACAAGGTTCGTTTGAATTCGAAAATTCAAATATCCCACCGCTATGCCACCATTTGTAAACGATTCTTTTCCTTTAATATTTGTTTGTTCAGGTTAGAGGAGGCGAAATAAAAGAATTATAAAAGTTTAACATTTATTGAGTTGTTATTACATGTAATTGGGTACCTTAGGATTCTTAGTTGATGATCTTGCTTGATACTGGTGGATAATTGTTGACTGGATGAATGTCGACTGAGACGATTGTCGATTTGTCGATTGGACGATTGTCGATTGGACGAGTCGACTGGATGGAATGTCGACTGAGACGATTGTCGATTTGTCGATTGGACGATTGTCGATTTGTACGATTGTCGATTTGGACGATTGTCGATTGGACGAGAGTCGACTGGATGGAATGTCGACTGAGACGATTGTCGATTTGTCGATTGGACGATTGTCGATTGGACGAGAGTCGACTGGATGGAATGTCGACTGAGACGATTGTCGATTTGTCGATTGGACGAGTGTCTACTTGAACGAGTCTCTTCCTTCCCTGGAGATAAATCGTCACCAAACGGCCGAGGATTGCAGACTTCCCGCGGGTGTAGTTGCTGTTCTTCGCCTTTGGCCGATCTCTCACACACAACACTTTAACTATTAAACTCGACTTCACTATTACTCTTAGACTCGACTCGACTCGACTCGACTCGACTTTTACTCTGAGAATCGACTCGACTCGACTTTTACACTGAGAATCGACTCGACTCGACTTTTACACTGAGAATCGACTCGACTCGACTTTTATTGTTAAACTTCACTTCATTTCTTTTAGACTGACTGACTGAACTGGACTTTTAAGTAACGTTTCGTGGCTTTATATACCCTCTGGTGGAGGGGGTTCCTCTCCCTACTTCTCTTTTTAGGGCTCCTAAGCGTGGCTCTTTTCCTCCACACTG
>JACGAQ010002265.1:0-43694 GCA_014119065.1 Orius insidiosus | reverse complement strand
CGCCCCGACGCATTCACACTCCCCGTTCAACCTCCTTCGTCCCGCATAAAACACAATACGCACATTGTCAAGGTCCGATAATTAGCCTCGCCGGGCTCTCTCCGTCGACGAAGCGTCCTCACAAAATCCCTTCCCCCAACTCCCATTCCCAGATTATTTTCTCATAATATTATTATCGCTCTATTTTTGTTTAAGAATCACACGGAAACTCAGGTGAGATTGAAATATTTTATGTTTTCTGTTAAATTGGCTGGGCGACTTTGAAAGCACGTTCTTGAAAATGTTTACTTTGTGGTCAAAAAATTTTTGTCTTCTTGATGTGGAGGAAGTCTACTATGTATGATTAACATGGCACAAGTATTGAGACCACAATAATTGTTCCATCTGCAGCCTCTTCTGCGGTTGAGTTCCCCATAAAATTAAGAGAGAGAGAGAGAAAAAAAAACTGAAAGAGATTTTTCAAAAAGCAATTTTTTTTATTTTGGGTGATGCTTTAAGATGTTTGCTTTCTTTTTGTAATTATTTTAACATCTTGGCCGGAGGTGTTTTTAAATATCTCGTTGACGAGGTGGTGAATAAGAGTCGGGTAATTAGTCGGAGATTATAAGGGAAGGGAAGAGGAATAAATTGTGCGCTTGTGTCTCTTCTGTGGGAGGGAGCGAGGGTGATGCGAAGGTGGGCCCACAAAGTTTTGTTATTCAAGAAGCAGTGAGTGTCGCACGTCTGTCTTGTTATAGTACGTGACCGAGTTGAGAGCACCGCACTCATTAGACATCGACCACTATATCTCTTTGTTTATACCCACCGTGAGAAAAGGATAGCAGAACGGAATATTTAATAGTCCACTTTCTTGGGTCATACGAACCCGTCTTCCGAAACGAGGGTTGGCCCAACCCTGTCACTGTAACAACTTCCTCACATGTGAAGAATTTGAAAGAAGCCTTTTATTCAACTTTTTCTTTCTCTCTCTTTTTTTTCCTTCCTCTCCTCTTCCGTTAAGTTGTTATTTTCTGGTTATTGCCTTTCATATCTTGAGTTTTTTTTCTTTTTAAATTAAAATACGATTAGAGTCGTTAAAAAAACAGTGTTGTAGGTTATCTCGGAATTGGCACAAGATAGCAAAATACAAGAATTCCATTATTGCCTATTTTACATGTTCCTAGAAGTCCCCTATCGGCTTTTAGTGCCATTTTACCACCGCTTTTTCGCATAAATTTTCAGTAGATAATAATTGGAGATCTAAAAGTCAAAATTGAGAGGCTTGAGCAGCATTTCTGTAAATCAGATATATAAAGTGGGTGGGAAAAGCGCAAAAAACATTGCTCAAAGGAAGTTACTCGGGCGGGGAAAGCGCCTTGAATCAGGAAAAATCCTTTCTAAAAAACAAAGGAAAACGGCCAAAAATCAGTTTTTAAGGGCATAATTAGCGGGAAAAACCTCATGAAAATCCAGTAAATAGAGATTTCCTCAGTTAAACTTTTCACCCGAAAAATGAGTGAACGAAATCTTTTTTAAGTGAGGAAGAATCTCATTGAAAAAGAATTCATGTATTGATTTGTTAGTATGTGGTTCCTTTTCTGGTTTTCTACTCTGGTAAACTTGTCACCCGGTTTAGGTGTTAATAAGGTGGCCCTAGTTGGGATTCCAGTCTGAGATTGATGCGACAGCCTTTTCTATTTCATGTACAATTGTGCTTTCCAGTTTTTTATACGACGAAATGGGAAGGGAAGAAGGAAAAAAAAGCTGAGAAGGAGGGGGTCAGAGTGCTACCGCTTCTCGGTAATTACCAGTCGGTTCGATCAGATAAGAAGCGGCGCCGACACAGACCTCATTAGCAGATATTAGTATATTCCGATCTGGGTGGTGGGTCCAAGATTCTCAGATTCCGAACATAAAACCGCAATTTGCTCGTCGCTTGGCTACTAATGGCAGTAGGTCCGAACCACTCACTATATATCTGATCTCAACTCCGCTTAACTTGTTTGTTAAGTAGAGTGTCTTCGGTAATGGGAGCCACCAAGATGGCGTTAACTTTTACTTTTTATTTCTTTTAATTACTTACTACCACACACATGGCGAGCCCAACAGCGAACGTAAAATTTACTTGATTCCGGCTGACTCCCGTTTTTTTTTACTTTCAATGTGGATTTAGCAACGTGATTTTTCATATTGTGGGTTAGAAGGGATCGGTTTTGGGGAAATAATTCATCCCCAAAACCGATCCCTTCTAACCCACAATATGAAAAATCACGTTGCTAAATCCACATTGAAAGTAAAAAAAAACGGGAGTCAGCCGGAATCAAGTAAATTTTACGTTCGCTGTTGGGCTCGCCATGTGTGTGGTAGTAAGTAATTAAAAGAAATAAAAAGTAAAAGTTAACGCCATCTTGGTGGCTCCCATTACCGAAGACACTCTACTTAACAAACAAGTTAAGCGGAGTTGAGATCAGATATATAGTGAGTGGTTCGGACCTACTGCCATTAGTAGCCAAGCGACGAGCAAATTGCGGTTTTATGTTCGGAATCTGAGAATCTTGGACCCACCACCCAGATCGGAATATACTAATATCTGCTAATGAGGTCTGTGTCGGCGCCGCTTCTTATCTGATCGAACCGACTGGTAATTACCGAGAAGCGGTAGCACTCTGACCCCCTCCTTCTCAGCTTTTTTTTCCTTCTTCCCTTCCCATTTCGTCGTATAAAAAACTGGAAAGCACAATTGTACATGAAATAGAAAAGGCTGTCGCATCAATCTCAGACTGGAATCCCAACTAGGGCCACCTTATTAACACCTAAACCGGGTGACAAGTTTACCAGAGTAGAAAACCAGAAAAGGAACCACATACTAACAAATCAATACATGAATTCTTTTTCAATGAGATTCTTCCTCACTTAAAAAAGATTTCGTTCACTCATTTTTCGGGTGAAAAGTTTAACTGAGGAAATCTCTATTTACTGGATTTTCATGAGGTTTTTCCCGCTAATTATGCCCTTAAAAACTGATTTTTGGCCGTTTTCCTTTGTTTTTTAGAAAGGATTTTTCCTGATTCAAGGCGCTTTCCCCGCCCGAGTAACTTCCTTTGAGCAATGTTTTTTGCGCTTTTCCCACCCACTTTATATATCTGATTTACAGAAATGCTGCTCAAGCCTCTCAATTTTGACTTTTAGATCTCCAATTATTATCTACTGAAAATTTATGCGAAAAAGCGGTGGTAAAATGGCACTAAAAGCCGATAGGGGACTTCTAGGAACATGTAAAATAGGCAATAATGGAATTCTTGTATTTTGCTATCTTGTGCCAATTCCGAGATAACCTACAACACTGTTTTTTTAACGACTCTAATCGTATTTTAATTTAAAAAGAAAAAAAACTCAAGATATGAAAGGCAATAACCAGAAAATAACAACTTAACGGAAGAGGAGAGGAAGGAAAAAAAAGAGAGAGAAAGAAAAAGTTGAATAAAAGGCTTCTTTCAAATTCTTCACATGTGAGGAAGTTGTTACAGTGACAGGGTTGGGCCAACCCTCGTTTCGGAAGACGGGTTCGTATGACCCAAGAAAGTGGACTATTAAATATTCCGTTCTGCTATCCTTTTCTCACGGTGGGTATAAACAAAGAGATATAGTGGTCGATGTCTAATGAGTGCGGTGCTCTCAACTCGGTCACGTACTATAACAAGACAGACGTGCGACACTCACTGCTTCTTGAATAACAAAACTTTGTGGGCCCACCTTCGCATCACCCTCGCTCCCTCCCACAGAAGAGACACAAGCGCACAATTTATTCCTCTTCCCTTCCCTTATAATCTCCGACTAATTACCCGACTCTTATTCACCACCTCGTCAACGAGATATTTAAAAACACCTCCGGCCAAGATGTTAAAATAATTACAAAAAGAAAGCAAACATCTTAAAGCATCACCCAAAATAAAAAAAATTGCTTTTTGAAAAATCTCTTTCAGTTTTTTTTTTCTCTCTCTCTCTCTTAATTTTATGGGGAACTCAACCGCAGAAGAGGCTGCAGATGGAACAATTATTGTGGTCTCAATACTTGTGCCATGTTAATCATACATAGTAGACTTCCTCCACATCAAGAAGACAAAAATTTTTTGACCACAAAGTAAACATTTTCAAGAACGTGCTTTCAAAGTCGCCCAGCCAATTTAACAGAAAACATAAAATATTTCAATCTCACCTGAGTTTCCGTGTGATTCTTAAACAAAAATAGAGCGATAATAATATTATGAGAAAATAATCTGGGAATGGGAGTTGGGGGAAGGGATTTTGTGAGGACGCTTCGTCGACGGAGAGAGCCCGGCGAGGCTAATTATCGGACCTTGACAATGTGCGTATTGTGTTTTATGCGGGACGAAGGAGGTTGAACGGGGAGTGTGAATGCGTCGGGGCGTCCTGGGTGTGTGTGTGCCTATGCAAAACCGGGCAACCTTTGTCGGCCTCGGCCGGATGCTCGAACTCTGCGAAAACACAACGGAAGCCGCCTCTCCACGCCCTTCTCCCCTTTTTTCGCTACGACTACTCATGTTCCCCCCGTCCCGTTCACCACCTTGCCGTCCCTCATTCTTAAAAACGCGACCTTTTACAACTCGGACTTTTAGAGACTCCTTTCTTTAAAAACCAACTTCTAGATTACATAATAAGGTTTTTTTTTAAATTATCTCGAAAGTTTTCCGTTTGATGTGTAACAAGAAAAGAGGGTCGGAAGAATCTTCATTGAAAGTGGGAGGTGTCCACTTATCGGAGGCTAACGAGAAGGGACAAACCATCGGATATGTAAACAGGAGGGACAAGACAGGGGTTTGTTTTTAATTTGAATACAAGGCGGACTGTGGAAGAGGGAGTCGGGCGGTCGGGAAGTGGTGAACAGGGGGCAGAGAGATGCTATGATACCAGAGTGGCGCCACTCTTCTGTCATACAGCGGTAATAGATGGCTTTCATTAGCCTTGTCCTGCTCAAACCTTAACTTTAACACCTTTTTTTTTTCTCTTTCTTTTCTCCCCTCTTCTTCTCCTCTCAACATCGCTTTTATCTATCAATGTTTTTCTACCTAGACCTCCCCTATTAAAAACGACAGGGTAACCGACCCATCAATTATTAGCCAATCACTAAAAAATCCCTAAAAATAACCCTGAAACAATTAAAGCTGAACCAAACCCAAAGAGCACAAAATTTAAATGTTGCTTGGATTTCTGGGAAGTTCAGCACAAAAATTACATTTACCGGCTTTAAAAAAAAATTTTTTTGAGACATCGATTAGATGGGAGAGTGAGAGTAGAGATGAGAGTGACAACAAATATTGTGGGAGGTAAAAAAAGGGGAAAAAAACCCGAAACAATAAAGGTTAAAATTTACGAGGAGCCGAATACCCCCCTCGTGTTATGTTAATGTTTTTCTACCAGTCCTGGACTGTTATCACAGGCGTAATTCCTTGTTTCCTTTTTTTAAGATACTTACGAAAAAGCTCATCCGAATTTAAATAATGTTTCGATTGGGTTCCAAAACCGGAGGAAAAAAAAATTATTGACCATACAAGACAACCGGACAAGTTGCTTACAAAGAAGCCGGCCCATACTTAATATTTTAATCTTTTAGGATTTCTCACCTTCGCTTTTATCTCGTTTGAAGATTGAAAAAAATAAAAGAAGAAAAAAAAATCACCAAAACATCTTAATTACAGTCAAGTTTAGGATTTCCCATTCCCGACAGAAAAGAAAAAAAGAGATAAATATAAAATTAATTGATTTTTGGACATTTTTTTGTTCGGAGAAGTCAATTAAAATAGATATCGAAAAAAAGAAATCTACCTAAAACATCTGAAGGCATTAAATTAACAGGCGTCAAAGGCATTTTTTTTAGCAAGTAGGAACACTTCCGAGGTCACTTTTTACCAATTTTTAAGGGACGGACAATTGTTTTTTTTTTTTTTTTGGTTTCTGATTGAATGTTAATAGAGGAATTGTAGTTACGAAAGCAAACGAAAAAAGCCTTAAGTCCGATAATATTTTCAAGATAAAAACGAGATGAAGAGTCTGTTAAAAATTGTGGCGGTGAACTGTTCCAGGATAACTGGCGACGGTCGGCCAAAAACTTCAAAGATCAGGGAAGATCTCACCGGACAATAGAGTGAGGTGTGCATTAACTTCACAAAAAGAAAGGCTTGTTCAATCAAATAAATAATATTCTAATTATTCCTTGATGCAAATAGGCACACATGATTTTCTCTCACGGGACAAAAAAAAGGCGATTATGTATAGTCAAAAAAAAAAAACGTGTGTTGGACATCAAAAGGACCTCTAATCCGTCTTCATATCAATGGCTGGAATGGTATTTCGGGAGATTCTTTAATAAGGTGGCGGGAGACAAAAGGACAAGAATTGAGGGTTGTAGAAAAGAGAGGAAGAGCGAGGACAAGAAGAAAAAGAAGGGGAAAAAAAGGAAGATGGGAGGCGAAGGGGTACGACCGGATCCGAGAGAGAGGGACGAAAGCGGCATAGGAAAAACAGCTATCTTTTTATCTGTTGGTCCGTGGAATTCATGAAAAAATTCCATAAGTAACTTTAAACCAGGTGAGGAAACATGAGTTAGGCGCCATTCACTTTGATATGCGCAAAATGTGCCTCCTCCTAAAACCAGAAGCGGTCCTTCGCTTTTTCGTCGAGACAAACTGTTTTTTTTTTTTTTTTTTTTTTTTTTTTTTTTATTCTCTTCTCATTAGATCTACGGAGAAAATTCCAGTCCATTGATTTATTCGAAGGGAAGAAGGGGCGATTAAATAGTAGATATAAATAACACTTCCTAATAATGGCCACGCCTCCCTTTTCTTCGGCTTGACACGTGAAAGTACAATGTGTCACTCCGCTTCAAGTAAACCCTCAATTTAGACCGTCCTAAACAAACTTGAGCAGAAAAAAATTCTACAAGTCTGTACAGGTCGGAGGAACATCAGATTTCAAGTGACCGTTGACTTCAGTGTCACTGCTGCTGCTAGAACACACGTGAGTCGCTCGGCCGTCATATCAGAGGACCCTTTAACCAATTATTCTTCCTAATTGAATCAATCCGGATTAAAAGTAGAACCGGTAGGTAACAAATTAAAGCGATGGTGGCCGACTTATCAAGTCAGGTAAAGGGTCAAGAATATCTTCCGAGGCAGACAGACGTAGGAGAAGAGGGGACAGAAGAGGCGCCTCGCCTCGATCCACCGACAAAAAAAAATCTGAAAAAAGGTAGCAGGACGAAAAGATAGATTTCTTTTCTTTTGCAAAACGAAAATGCACATACCTATTTCCTGATTTGTTTCATGTAAAATTCAAATCCCTTTTTAAAAAGGAGAAAATCACCTGATTATGACGTCACCAATCTACTCTATTAAATCCAGCTGCTCCAAATCTACTCTCAATCCTTCTCATTGCAGATCAGTGTGCAAGATATTATGGATTTTGTAGATCAGGGCCTGTTAACCGACAACTTTTTCCGGCTGATGTTGAAGGATTTTTGGGAGGCGGGGTATGTTTTGAACGGAGTGTTTTTGAGACATAAAAAAATAAATGCTAAAGGACTGAGTTGGACGAAAAACCATTTTCTTTAACTTGGTGTGTATTTTTTTTTTTTTTTTTTTTTTATTTTTATTTTAGCCTACTAAGTGTTATATTTACCAGCATTTCACGAGAGAAGTTAACCGCAATAAAAGAACGCTGGAAAATGTTGTAAGAAAATGAATGAGGAAAAAAAGAGGGGAGTAGTATTTGATATTCCAGTTGGGCTTATTGAATATTTAATTAAGTTACTGGCATGTGAGGAGGGCGGACGTTTATTGAAAAACGGGGGCGGAGGAAGGATGTGAGGGCGTACTTAATAAAACTGCAAACAGGGAAGAGGTGTGCACAACTCCTGAAGGCGAAGCTGGAATTTATCTCCCCCCCCCCCCCCCCCCTCCGCCACAGTTCTTATCTCTTCTACCTTTAACCTACTATCAATAGACGGTTTAGCGATTTCCTGAAATGCGAAGAACGTGAGTGATAAGTTTCCTAGAGTTATTGTGCCGAGAAGGGAAATATTATTTATTTTGGGCCAGGTGCGTTCTACGCGGTAAGAATTGGGATTGAAAAGGGGAAGAACATTACCGGCACAAAAGTAAAACATCGTCTGAATAATACTATGGAGCGGCTTAACAACAGAGCGGAGACTCGGTTCATATGCACATAGTTTGAATACCAAGTGACCGCTCAAATCGCACAATGGGATGGACAGAGGAGAATTCTAAAACACATTTTTTTATCCTTCCTCTGGGGCTCCCGAGATTTTATCCGAGAAGACGATTTTGGACGTTTCCTCGAAATTCATCGTGGTGAAAATGTAAATATAAATAATGCGTTGCTACATTTTTTCCTTCACGATATTGAACATGCGAGGCGGAATGAGGCGGTGATGAATATTTTGTTTTGCATTCGAAATTGTTAAAGGCGAGAGAACTTATTTAGACGAAGCCGTTACGTGTTAGAATGATATAAAAACCGCAATAACACACAAGCAGCAAATTTTTCTCTTTTCCTAATGACTTGGATAAATCAATCAAAAACGCGATCGATCAACATGTGGCCCAAAAGGGTCTTTTCATATAACTTCATAAGGAACGGTGGCGAAATCGGAGGAGTACCAACAAAAAATCGACAAGTCGAAGAAATGCAAAACGCTTAAAATTTTTCGAGTGCTTTCTCTCTGACGAAATGCGAGACAACGGGATAGATTGTCAAGTGATATTCCGCGAAATTCAGAGGAAGAGGGGATCGAAGAATGCGAATAAAATTAGTAACTTAAAAAAAAAAAAAATAAAAGTAGACGTTTTTCGACAGAAGCCTTCGCTTATAAAAGTCGGCGCTATCTTCCTTGATTACGACAAGAGTCGAGACATTTGTATCTATTAAGCCCAGAAGATGAGTTTTTAGTCATTTTTTTAGTCCCCTTGACCGATCTTAGATTAGAGACAAGAGGCAGAGACATACCAAACGTTTTTATTTTTTTCTTTTAAAATTTTTTATGCTAGTGGGGGTGGCCTTCCAGATGGGCACCCCTCCCAGGAAGCTATCACTTTGTCACAACGACAATTCGATATACTCGAGTGGACATTTTATTGGATTCTAGCAGGAAACGGGCTTTGCATTTGAGACGCGTGCTCTCCAGCGCACTAAATTATCTGTCAACAAATTGTTCCGGGCGTCTGCTCGTTCTAATATATTAAAAAGAATCGCCACCTGAACCAAACGGAAACTCACACAATCAGAGGAGAGAATGCGAAGAAAGTGGGAGATGTCCAGTCCCAGTCAATATTGACCGAGGTAATCTAGACGGTGCCATTGTCAACAAGCACTTAAAGGACAAAAAAGGACCGACTACTTTGCTCCATCAGTATTTAGCACCGTCATTCTACTAGGACATAATCTGCTTTTTAAAAAACGCTAGGACATTTCGGGTGCCCTTTAAGAGCACGAATAATTCAGCAGTTTTCGTGATATGTGGAGACGCCCTTTGAAAACGCCCACACAATCGTCTCGACTCGTCAACAGACGCTTCAATTGATTACATCGGCTCGAACAATTCAAGCTGTATATAAAAACGGGGACGACGGAGACAGAGAAAAGTATGAACAGTCGATTTAGGATATAAACCGAAGAAGAAAAAGGGGGGAAAAAGAAGAAGAAAAAAAAAAGGCGGAGATTCCCAGCCTACCCCTTTTTCTTTCTTGTAATCCAATTATAGGAAAGAGTCACCGGTGAGTTCTCGGAAGAGAGGGGAGGTGTGGCATGATACCGAACTTGCACTCACACTATTTAGGAGCGTTACTCGTCAAACCTTTTGTAAATATCGGAAGGATCGATTTTCCCTTTTAGTTAAGTTCAAGCGCGCCGGATGCATAATACACCCTATCCGCGCAAATACGTTGTCAGAATATAAAATCCCTCCCACCCTCCGACGGCGAAAGACCTAATGATGTGTTGACTTTTCTCAAGGGAAGGTCGAAAAAGAAGACAAAAAGCGATCGACAATTGTTTAAACGCTCCCGCGTAGTGAGCCCTCATTGGAAAACTTGAAATGTAAGCAAAAAAGGGGCTTGTCGCGGCCCACTGAATACATTGTCCTCGCTAAAAATAAAAGAGCCATCCGACGGCGCCATTCCCCGTAGCCACTTTCAGACATAGTCGACCATGCTCCTTTTCATCGCACTTTCATCCTCCAGTTGACACATTTCTCACAATTCTCAGGCCCGCTATTCAAGTTCAACGTCTTGACAAAACTCCAATCCCCACAATCCACAGTATTTCCGTCAAATTGTATTAAGCAGATTGAGGATATCAATTAAGTCGATTGACACCTCGGGCATTATTAGGTTATCTCCCTGAACTAGTTGAGAGGGTGGCGAGGTTACGACCTTGGGGTGCCAGATAACCGAAATGATGCATCAGGCAATCTATTACTCACGAACTTTAGTCCGTTGAAATTAGCTTTTACCTAAAGGAAAATAACCAGTGGTGAATGAGCAGATATAAAACAGACCATTAGACCGAACAAGAGAAAATTAAAGCAAAACTAATATCCCCCCAGCCTCTCCAAATGGCATTTCTCGCTAGAACAGAGCCATTGACTAAGGACCTTTCTTAACGGCATCCAAAGTGAAAAAAAAAAAGGTGTGAGTATTAAAATTAAGACGTGTCGGCAAACTTGAAAGGGAAGAAGCGTTAAGGACGATGAGAGATCACCGTAAGAAAAAGATTACAGAAAAAAAAAAAATTGTGCTCTCCTTCTGATAGATGCTAAAGGTCGTAGAAGTGGGGTTATTGTAATTAAGTGAGGGGTGCATTGTGCGCCTTGAGTTTCCCACACTACCTGCCTCTTGAGTGCACCCGGAAAATAGGATCGGACGCTTCTTCAGAACCGTTTTTACATCAGAGACCCTTTGTAATAGGCCGGCAACTTTCAACAGTTTATTTGAAGCGAGATCAGATTTGGTGGGGTCTCACCTGCTTTTATTAAAACTATTTGGGAAAAAAAGGGAGGTTCTCGACGGGAGTGTTTATCTCCCCCCGCCCTATTTTTCTCTTCCTTCACAACCCTTTCGTAAGGAAAGCTTTAATTCTCACGTCTTAACAGCAGGGAGTGTACTAGCATTCAAGGGAACGTCCTCCGCTATTGCTCACGAAGGGGGGAGGGTGGAAACTGATCATTGATCTTTTTTTCCCCCTCCCTCTTAAAAATAGAATGCTATGGGCAGAGATAATATGAATCTATGACAAAACCGGACTGATGACCTTCAAAGAGAGTCGTGGATCTCACACCTTAAGCCCAGTGCTTCACTGATAGGTCAAAAAAGCTTTCAGGTAGAATGGCATGTGATTGTAGGTTATCAATAATAATAGCAACCTAAAAAAATCACTCCAAATGACAAAGGGCTCGTTAAAATGGAAAAAAAAAAATAATAAAGAGAAATGTCTCTGCATTGTCGTTAGAGGACGACCCTCATGGCGTAGTAATGCTATATTATCTATTAGATAAATGTTAAATTAAATGTTACGCTTAATTAACATCGGTACGGAGGATGCTGATGGCATTGTCTGGCCAGCAAACAGTTGTCACGGTGACCTTCATTAAATAATAGCCCGGGACATTTGTTTGGAGTGCGGCGAGCGAGGGCATTGTAGGCACGGGGTGGGGAAGGGTCCGTTGTCCCCGAAAAGGCGCTCGAGGAGAATTAGTGACAACTGTTATAGGATCCAGCCAACGAATCGGACGACATATAGAGAAAAATTAAGGGGTGGATATAAATTTAGGGTGACTTCACGGCTCGATTCCTTTCCCATATGCTTCCCAAACGCCAGGAGTACCGGAGTTCTCTGGGGAAGAATTTTAAAATCTCAAAACTAGATGGCGGGGGGCGGAACGCTGTCGTCTTTAAAAGGAACCCTATTTTATTATGTAAAAAAGATTTAGTGGGAGCCTAAAACTGGATAAGTGAACTGAAAAGAAGATCGTGTTTTAGATGTAATAGCCGTGAAAGATCAATTTTTTGTTTTTTTTTTTATCACTCTACTTTAACCATTACGTTTCATTAAGCAACATATTTTTTGTTTTAAGCAGGTGTCGAGATTTTTAAAAGGAAAGAAGAAGAAGAAAAAAGATTTTTTTTTGGGAGGGGGGCGTTAAAGAAACAGATAGTGAAGAAGCCCCTTGAGTGGCACTTGGGTTGTGTTTGATCCACCCTTAATCATATTTGTTCCGGTTTTGTCTGTTTGCGTGCCGGGAACGGGAGTTTCTTGTGATTTCCACTGGGAATAGCATGGGCAACGGGGACTAACTACAATATAACTTCCCGAAAAATCGATTAAATTTACCGCCGACGACCGAGTTCCCTAGAAACCTATTAACAAAATGTACGGAGAAGAGCAAAACATTTTTACTTTTAAAAATCGTGGAGATATTCGGAAAAGGTCGGACAAAGGAAACTTTTTGAAACGTTAGTGACGGACGAATGGTCAGCAACACATATTTTCCGTTTAAGGAATCAAAAGAAATTCGTTTAGTAGTCATCAAAGAGTTTTTCCCCTATTTTGTCTCTCTTTTTTTTTTGTATAGGTTGTTTTATTCACACCGATGATACTCTCATATGGAAAAAGTGACTTTTGTCCACTCGAAAACAAGAAACTGCTTGCACTGGAATCAATTCCTGGGTCGTTTATTAATTATTTCGAAATTTGAGGTTGGGATTTGAAGAGGTGTTATGTCGTTTTATGGAAGGGGAGGTTGGCTTTGATATTCAAAAGATACGATACGCTGAACGGAAAATCGTATGATGGCAGAAACAGAAGAGGATACAGAAAATGAAGTGTTTGAGGCTGACACTTCCAACCCGGTGACTGGGTCAAAGGGCTTTTTACCTTTGACTCAGGGAACGACTTTTAATCGATTCCCTCCCTTCAGAGCCACCCGTTTTCCCTAAAAATTGGATGGTTATTTTTGAAGAAAAAAGAGACGGACCATGGTGACTGAAAACTCATCACTCGAGTTCCTCGACGCTTTTGACCCCCGCTCACATCAAAAGTCAATCCCACCGGCCAGAATTAATCACTCAAATACCACATCAAAGTCTTCCTCTACCACCCTTAAGATAGGAAAACCGAAATGTCATAAGGCCCCTAAAAACCGAAATCCTTTGTTCTCACTTATTTAAATCCAAATAAACCGTCTAGTTTACCGAGGAAAGTCATTTAAAAGAAAGTTATTAGTAATTCTGCGCTGAGTGTCTGAGAGGTCTCCGACTCACAATTAATTGGTGAAATATTCAAAAGTGGATTCAACTAATTGGGCTTCAGACTAATTCACCCGGATTATCATACTTTGAAGAGAGAGGAGAGTTCAAAAATAAAAACTGAAAGCCTCCAGGTGCAAATTGATATGCTAAACACCGTCAATGATTTAATTAAAAATTTTTCCCTCCCTTCAGTTAAAAAGAGGCGGAGCGAAGTTGTCAACGAAAAGGCCTCTCACAAAAACCTTTTTTTTTAAACAAAAAAAATTGCATTGTGAACACTTTTAGCGACCTTCAATATTATCAGTCGAAAGTCAATAGAGCGAAAGAATCAAGATAAAAGGAGCCTCCGGAGAACGATTGTATTCAAAATGCCGCCATCTTGGCGACGAGGACGATGTAAAAACGAGAGGGACTGAGAGGGAGTGAGAAAGAAGAAGGTACAAAAAAACCGCTGGCCGGCCCTATCTCATAACTAGCGGGGAGATTATAATTAGATGCGGATTTTCTTCGTTTTTCAGGCGCCGTCTGTCTCGTCTGCACCCTGATGAAATTCCAATTAGTCATATGCGAACGAATCGATCCTTCCGACGTAAAAATAATCAAACGTCCCGGAATTAGCTCATAAAACGCCGTACGTTAAACTACCCGACGCCATAACCTAAATATTTCCAGTGAAAGGAAGAAGGAAAAAAACGTCCTAATAGCCAATTGGTTTTAACTATATTAGTATTGTGGCATTCTCGGGAAACTGACATTTTACGAATACATCCGAATACTAAAAATTGCATAAAAGTTCAATAATTTACAAGCCACCCAAGATGTTTCTTATTCGGCCTTAATCGCGTCTACATGGAACTTGTTAAAATTCTTAATAAGCTGATTAGATTCAACTTTTTCTTTTTCTTTATTTTTTTTTTTTAAATTATACAGCTTCGAAAAATTCGAATTGCTTTTCAACATATAAAATAGGAAGTAGACGAGGTACTTGGAATTCACTTTGAGTCATTTAAAAAATAAAATAAAAAATTTCTCCCTTAAAATGGATATCTTTTTGGGTGCAGAGACAAAACTGTTGTGATTTATCCCGAGAATTTATTTATTTTTATTTTATTATTTTTATTATTTTATTTTTTATTTTTTTTGCGCCTTAATTTGATCCCAAATATCACTGTTTCTAAACCAGATTATAAACACGTTTTATGTTTTATTTATAGTGAATAGCTCCAAAGATAAAATTTCTAGATAAAGGACTCTTTCCCTATGGAGTGTTCATTATCAATTTAGTTACATCTTGATATTTTCGTTTATTGCCACCGGTTCTGCGTAGGCATTTTCTGGTGGGCATTTTTTTTCTCTCTCCCTCCCTTGAAATTCAGAGAACAAGGAGCTAAAAAAAGTCGACCATGTGATCAAAACTTAAAACACGTTTTTGAGATGTAATCGAGTTTTTAGAGTGGGAGATTAGAGAAAAAGGGGCGATTTTCGAAAAAAAAAACAGCGGAAAACGAGGGGCAAAATATTGAGGGAAAACAACCGCCGATGAAAAGCCGATGAAAAGGATAGAATGATGAAATGAAAGTCTTTAAAAATTAAAATTGATTATTAATAAAAACCATTACGGCCCGTACTTATAAACGTTCCTTATGGAAACCTTTCTCAAGGATGAATTTTCTTCCTGGACGTTATTTCGTATTTTAGGTGCGTGTAAAAACTTTAAGGACATAGGAAATCCATATATATTAAATTAATTTTCAAAATATTAGCATTGTTTGAAACTGGTTGAAAACTTCTGGAGCTAGAAGGATTTGGACGTTCAATTTGTCGTCGTTCAAATCGTTTGACATATCTGATGTCATCTGACGTCAAATTAGACGTGGAAATTTTCTGCGCATGCTACAGAAGTTTCAAACCAGTTTCAAACCAAGCTAATATTTTGAAAAGTAATTTAATATTTATAAATTAATTCCAATGTCCTCTAAGTTTTCACACGCACCTCGAGAACCTCCTTTGAAGTGATCTGTTTCTTCAAATGAAAGAAATCTTTAATTCACACCGTCAATCGAGGTAACACGATAGATACTTTTTAAGGAAGTTCATTGGTTGGATTAGAGAAAAATTATAAAAAAAAGGGATCTCTGAGTTTCTAGACCGTATAAAATGAAATGTGTTGGGTGAGAAAGGTTGGTGGAAAAAAAAAAAGGCGAGAGAGACCAGGGGTGTTCTCAGTGTATGTTTTTGAGTTGAAAATGTGGCCGTTTGTGGATAAAAGAGGCGTGGGGGGAAGGGAGTTATACAGGGTGTGTGTCTGTCAGGTGTGAGGTACAATTAGTGTAAATGTGTAATGAAGGTATACATAGTTGTTGGTAGTGGGTGTGGTGTACTGAGTACGCAAGCCCCTACGCTTGCTCGATATACCCAAGGTCCACCCACTTATATCGGCTTTCCTATTATCACCCAACTCCCCTTGAAGCTAAATTCAATTACACCTTCGAACGGTCCGGGAAATACAGCAAAAATCCAACCCACCCGGTTACAATAACCCTCGGGGAGGAGAAAAAAATCCAGCCTACTAGGCGGCATCCCTCACATTTCTCAACATTTTTTAAAAATAAAAAAAACCTTTCAACTTCAAACGCGGAAGAAAATTTATTTAAAAAATGATAATTAAAATTTGAAACTGCTTATTAATGAGCCTAATTTACTTTGACCCGTATTAAAAAGAGCATAAGAATCAGAATGATTGACTCGAATTACTATTTAATAATATGGACATTTTAATTAATCAAATTCTATTTGAACGGTTAAAAAATGCGCATAATGCATTAGACGGTCAACTTTGAACTAACCGGACGATTATTAAATTACCCACATTTGTCTAGTACAATTAAAATGGTCGGCAACTAATAAAATAACTATCGAGTTGGCGTTTTCTCGAATAAAAACTTTAAACCTCGGAAAATTCTGATGAAGCTAAAAAAACGGAGGGAAAACGGGTCTTTTCTGGCTCTGACCTTTTTTGACCCTTTTGAGTCACATTTCGCCGAAGGATTGACGGGGGAAAACTGTTCAGCAAACGCATTTCACCAGTTGAACATAAAAAATCGGCATTTCGACATAATAAATCCACCATAATGCGTTTTAGCGTAATGCAATTGAACACAAAGCTTTCAAAAGTTCAAAAATTTTGAGCATTTCGCCATAAACGACTTTTTCAAGTCGACATAAAAAAAAGTGCAAGTCACCATAAAACTCTTTAAACTTGCTGTTTCGCCATAAAACTGTTTTTGTCGATTGGGCATAATACATCTCACCATAAAGTAGACATACATTGTACTTCAAGCATACAGTCCCTTTTAATCGGATTTGGGCTCATCGATTTTTTGGTCCAGAAACTGTTATCCAGACGTTTCTTTACAGTCTTTTGCCCAAGAAAAAACCCTCAAGACCTTCTTTAACCAGCGTTTATAGAATTTGGGGCACTGTTATAGTAAAATGTCGGACTTATGCCCGAAAAATGCCTTGGAACGCGTTTGTCGTTAATTTTCCTTAACTTTACTTCCTCAGAGTTCCCATTAATGAAACGCAGGGAGGAAGTATTTCTAGAAGGTTGGAATGTTTTCATAACAGGCTTGAGATGATGTACATTAAATGTTTACCGTTCATCTGTAATCAGGAGTAAGGAAACGTTGAAAAGGAGAAGTGAGAGAAGTCCGTTTAAGTGAAACCTACCAACGGGACAATTAGAATAAAGTCTTTACTTTCTAACGTAGGGTCATTAAAGGAGAGGTTCATCCCCTCATTTTTAAAACTCATCCCTAATTGTTTGAATGGAACTTTTCCACGTTGATGTGGTTTTGAAAAGAGGCTCGTTTGGGCTCTACTTTCTTCGGGTTATTTTACAAATATTTAATTTGTACCTGGGATGAGTGGCTAAGGGTCGGAGAGAAAGGTAGGTAAACACTCGAACTTAGTAAGCTAAAAGCTCCTGGCGCCTTCTTATCTCCATGACCTACCGCACCTTTTCAAACGTACCGCAGACAATGGATTAAACCAGTTCGAACAACAATCGGCTACCGGAGTCTCATTCGACTAAACTTGCGCTTTCTTTTCAAATGGAAAAGGGAAACAAGGAATTTTCAACTTTGAAACCGATGAAGAAGGTAATCAACCGAGACAAATGGAGGCCACTTTTTAAAGAGAAAAATTCGGGGCCATTTTTGTCCCTTGAAGTTGGGTCTTCTCGGGTGAAAAGCCGATGAAAATAATTTAAAGCGAGGGATGGCATCGAGGAAAAACGCCGGAAATTTCCCAGTGAAAAGGGTGTTTCTCGGCCGAAAAAAAGGGGTTTCTCTTGACGGAGGAAAATAACATCACTTGGCGGGGCGTCATTACCTATTGAAAAAAGCTCTCACTTAAGCCGTTCTTTCTTAATGCTCTATGAATGGGTTAGTAGATTAGTTTTAAGATGATAAGTAGTGGTTTCGATGGTATAAATAAGAGGGAAATTTGATTAGGTTGGACCTAAAAGGGCGAGGGTGATGATTTCATCGGGGTTCAAAGAACAAAAAAAATCTCTACAATAACTTCATTTTCTGGTGGAAGGGTGCGTTTGAGGGGTGGGTTCAAAACGGTTTTGGTGTGGGTAATCCCAATTGAGATATTAATGCGTCGGATATGGATACGGGGCTGGAGGGCTTATCTACCGTCCGTATTAAAATAATACGTCCCCAAGTCCCTTTTGAAGTGGTGTATCTCTCTTGTAAACAGCACCTGGTTTTATGGCAGATGGGCGAGGCGGGATTAAACATCTTCAAGCCCAGACAGTACCTGCGTATCCCACAAATATGTTACACCCAAAACAGCCATTATACCTATAAAGGGCCTTCGATTATTCGCCCTATTCGAGCTAAGTCGGTGGAAAATTTTTTTCCTTCCTCAATTTTTTCGACTTGAAAAGAAAATATCGCGACAGACTCTCCGTCTGAAAACATCAAATGTAGGTATTAAAATTATAAGAGGAGAGGGAGTGTTTGCAAAAGGCAGACCCTTTATTTGCGAGAAAAAAGTAACCAAAAACATTTACCAATTTTACATTTATAAAGTTTGTTTTTGAGGAGAGGACTCTGGGGGAGGACGTAAAGGAAGCAGTAATATTGAAAAATATCTTTTATTACATCTCCCCCACTCCTTATGAAAAGCTTAGAAGTTGTAAACAAACTTGAGGTGGTTAAAACAAGTTCCAGGTAGGTCTACCTCGTTTCCTCACAGATAAACACCTAATACAAAATTCTTAAATTGTCCGATGACGTCAAAATCGTCTCCCCCACTCCGACCGAGGCTGCTACCGTTTCGAGATGTGAAACGACAATTCCAACAACCGGATTTAACTCATCTCTTTTTCTATCCTCCCCGTATTTATATTTTTTAACGTCGTAAAGACGACCTCTACTTTATTATGCCTGCACTTCTCCGCAGAAACAATAAAATTATTCTTCAAATCAATATCTCAGATTTTCAAAGACAATGTGACTATTAAAAAAAAAAAGCAGTCGATCGGATCCCCACTAGGGAGCGACAAATAATATCATTCTTAAAATAAAACCATTCTATTACCCTCGACGGACGGATTTTTGGGAAATAGGTCGATTTTAAAGGATTATAGCGCGAAAAACGCATAATATGACATTTTTAATGTTCTCAAAAACGGTCACATGAATAGTCAAATCAACTTGAAATTTGCTTAGATTATGAATCTGATATAAAAATAGGGATTCTCATCTGAAATACCGAAGGTAGGATCTGTTGGGGGCACCCTGTATATCCAATCGCATTTTTAACTACACCATCAAAGTCTTTGATTAAGGGACCCCCTTAATTCATTTAACTTCTTTTCAAAAAACAACAATAAAAAGCAACTTTTTAACGCTCTCCAGACGTCATGTGTTTCCGGACACCCAAAAAAAAAATTTAGCTTCCAAAATTTCGACCGAAATTGGTAAAACAAATTTATCACGCAGCAAAAATAGATATGAAAGAAGGGTGGGGGGAGTAATAACGTATTCGATTAATAAAAAGGGGAGTAACTGAACTTAGCCATACTTGGCCGCCATTTTGTCACCATTGAATGAAACTAGTATTTTGTGAAAAGCGTTTACTTTATAAAGATGAAGTTAAAACTTAATTTTAGAGAATAAAAAGGGATAAAAAAAACCCCCCTAGATTGAACCCTACTCGAGGTATAATGATAAACAAATCCAAAGCGTGAGGGTGAGGTTTACTGCGCTAACATCAAGGTTAATGACTAATGTTTGTATTAGACATCCCATTACCAATTTGCCTACACTTCTGTAACCTCCCCACTCCGGCGGGGGAAAAGAGAGAAAAATAGATGGGAAAAACTCGATAATCCTCATGATCATAATCGTGTTGGGCGCATTATTCCGTTTAGAATGTGGAATGTGGAGCGAAATTCGGTATAGCTTTGGAAAATCACGTCCGAGTTCTGAAGTGTATCATCGGATTCGAGCGAGTGATAAAATTTTAACGCGGGTCCTTTGAATGAGAAAATTCGCCTGAAAGAAGATTCTTCGAATCCGTGAAGACTGACTTTTTTGAGTGTTTGCCTGCTGTTTAAAATAACGGAGGTGTTTTGGAAGAGAAAAAAAAACCAGTTGGACACGCGGCGAACTTCTAAACTAGCTAAGACGCCTCGAACTAATTTTGTCCAAATAAACTCGTTTTGTGTCCACGTTTTTATTCGATTCCACTTTCGAAATTAGGGGGGGGGGGGATGAATGCTTCTATAGCAGCCAATGAGGATGCTAAGAGTTCGATTTCCCGAGAACAGTGACGTAATGAAGCAGTGACTTCGAACGACTATTCGAGAACCGCTAACTCATCTAACCTGACCAAAAATAAGTTACTACCAACTTATTCATCTTATAGGATCCATAACAAACGTAATTAAAACCCTTAAAACGATTTTTAAAGTCCTAATGAAGGAAATGCTTTAAATATCAAGAAATTCATTTAATATTAATTAGCGCCTGAAACTTTTCGTCGTGAAAAGATGTAAAAACGCTTTTATGACGTCACAGAGGCTGCATCTTGAACACGAGGGACCACGTTATAAAAAACGGGAAGAAAAAATAAAATTTAACAAGCGAAATTGCCTATTTACGTCAGAATTGGCCAAAACCTCCGTAAATTAGGTGTTCATCTTTTCGTTCTATACAGGGTGTCCAGAAACACATTGCATACGTTTGGGTGAGCGTTAAAAAGTGGTTAAACGTTAAATGTAAACCCCCCTTAATTTAAATCAAAGAATTTGAAGGTGTAGTTTAAAATGCGTTTGGATATACAGGGTGCCCCCGACAGAACCTAACTTCGTTATTTCAAATGCGAAACCCTATTTTTTATTTCAGATTCTTAATTTACTCAAAATTTCAAGTCGCTAATTTTCATTTCCTTGAAACGTTAGACGACATCTCGTGATGCAGAATGCGAAGATGCTTGAATTTGTGACAGTAAAAATCTTCGGACAAAAATAAGTGGAATTAAAAAAAAATTAGTCTCTTAGGTCGATTTTAACGGATTTAGCGCGCGAAAAACGCTAAAATTTGACATTTTTTAAAGTTTTCAAAAATGGTCATATGAATTGTCAAATCAACTTGAAATTTTGCTTAGATTGGGAATCTGAAATAAAAAAAAAGGGGTCTCATTTAAAAAAAAAATCGGCGCGGGTGTACCCTCGTGAGCAAGCTCATTTTTACACACCTGCTTTTTCGTCTCAAACCATTTACCGATAAAAATTAAATTCGTATTTCCTTAAAATCGAATGTAACCCATTTCCTTTTAATAACGAAAAAAAGGTTGCTTTTCATAAAGTTGAAATTAATCAAACTAAAGCCCTCTTTTCAATTCATTCGAAATTTAATACTGAATTTTCTGTGAAGTCCCTCTGAACGATTTAATTGGGGTAAAAAAAAAAATAAAAAAAGAGACAAATAAAACCAACATCGAGATTTTTATTACTGAGTTTCAAATTTTTAATTAAAATGTCAGATAAAAAATGTAAAATAAATAATATTATAGGGAATTAAACGGTGTTAATTTAAGGGTGACGCTTGAGAAATCCCCGGTGGTAAATTTCCGAGTACAAAGTGATAAAATGAGTGCGTTACATTTAACGGTGGGTTAGTAGTCGGAGGGGGTTTTAACTGAAGGAGGGAACGCTTAATAATGTCATGATAACTTATGAGGGCGGAGCAGATTTACGCTCCCGTCTTCTGATATGTTAACATAGTCAACATAGAATCCAGCCACCTTTGATTCGCCTGATGAGCTTTAAAAAATACACCGTTTTTCCGCGTAAAAAAAGGGTTGTTTGTGTTCGTGAAGAAGGGGCCCTGTAGGGACGGATCGATTGGGGGAAACGTGCCGGAAAATAGAATCGCTTCCCCTTCAAGTCCAACCGAATCGTATAAGAAATTGAAAGCAGATTATATTGCTTTTGAAATACTCAAGGGCTCTGGAAATTAGAGTGAAAATTAAGAACTAAACATTTTCTTCAAAACGAAAATCTTTTTAATTTTTTTTATTTTAGGTTGGCGATTTGTCGGGCATTTATAACAAAAGGAAGAAAAAAAAGACCCTTCAAGATTTTTTTTTCACCCCTCTTTTCGGTGTGCCATCTAAAGAAGCCCTCTCGGAGCCCGAGGGTCCCAGGGCGACATGACGCTATTAGATCCCTTCTTTTCCACACCTCGAGACTTCACTCCAAGCCCACACACACACACACACATACCAAGATTCAGGATTTCTTGTGAAGAAAGTTTTTTCTTTGCCATTGAGGATTTAAAAATTGTGTCCAATTTGTCACTAAAAGCTGTTTTTTATGGCTTCATGACACATCATGACGAGTTTATTTGAGGCGCTCCGGGTACGAAGGGCGAACTCGACAAAACGTAGTTTCGAGATATTCGCATTTTAAAGTTTTCTGTTAAGGGCGAACTCGACAGAAAGTCACTCTCTGGAATTTTCGTGGCGAGATTTTAGATTTTATGAATCATAGAGGAAAGGGTTTTTAAAAAATTTTCGAATATTTTTTACGATTATAATTCACAAAAAATAATATTTTATTTCGTGGCGGTGAGCTGTTCCAAGAGGAGTGGGGCTACCGGAAAAGGAGTGGGGGTAGTGACTAGGATACGAGTTCGCCCTTCGTACCCGCTCGGATATCGCAGTTAGAGCTTTGCCGATATCGGTTTTTACGTATTTTAAAGGGGGAAAAAGGGCAAACTCAATATAAAATTACATGGGTGTATTCTTCAAAAGGTCTAGAATCTGAAAATGAAAAAAAAAAAAAAATTTGTCCGATGTCGAGTTCGCCCTTCGTACCCGGAGCGCCTCATTTATTTTGGATAGAAAAAAAGGTTTGAA
Organism: Orius insidiosus; assembly: GCA_014119065.1. Lineage (NCBI taxonomy): Eukaryota > Metazoa > Arthropoda > Insecta > Hemiptera > Anthocoridae > Orius > Orius insidiosus. Next base: position 20,934 of record JACGAQ010002265.1, on the reverse strand, counting down.
TAAAATATAAAAAGAGTGCATTCTACGAGAAATTGTCTGTAGAATCCAAACCTGCAATCAGAAATAGGGGTTCCCTTTTAAGTTAAGGAAGCATTTTCATCATTTTAGACGTTCTGCGCATGCGCAATCGAAAAAACGTTTTGAGATACACAATCTATGCTCATAAACGGGAGGTTGTTTTTTAACTTTTGTCCAAGCGAGATTTTTGGGGGGCGGCGGAACGCTGCCATAGACTAAAAATTCAGAAACTAGACACAAATTGAGGGAGGTTGCCATTAACTTTTTCTCTATCTTGATTTCGAGTTAACCTGGGGGACACTAGTAAGTTTCCCCTGTATATCGCCCATCCCTATAGCATACCTTTAACTTCAAAAAAATTGAGGCGCTCCGGATACGAAGGGCGCGAACTCGACAATTTTAAAGTTTCGGTTTTTACGTATTTAAAGGGGAAAAATGGCGAACTCAACATAAAAATTATATGGTGTATTCACCAAGAGGTCTAGAATCTGAAAATGAAAAAAAAACTGACTTCGAGGGTATCACAATAACTTCTTTAAGGAAGTTAAAAAATGTCCGATGTCGAGTTCGCCCTTCGTATCCGGAGCGCCTCAATTGTCCATCCACCTTGCCTTTCCTCAAGAACATTAATAAAAACCCTCAAGGAAGTTAAAAGAAAGAATAATTTCCGAATTGATTTTCAAGTCTTTATGATCGTTAAGAAATACGGGGAGGGTTTTTAAGAGTCGTAAAAAGTTACGGTCGGTCAGTGATCTCCTCTATTGTCAGCGAGGGTTGGAGGGAACGAGAGAAGAGAGAGACAGTAAAGAAGATGGAGAAAAAGAGGGGAAAACGATCCCTTTAATAAATGTGATTGTAGTCACGTACGCACACAGCTTTCGAAACTCAAACGGAGTCTCCAACATTGATTTTATCTCGAACCATAATTAAACGTTTAATTTGTTATTAGGTTAATGAATTACCATTTGCAGTAAATTAATTCATGAAGAAAAAAATCCCACATATGGGATTTGAAACCTGAACCTCGTAATTGCTAATCAAGAACGACAGCTAATACTTCGCTCACTGCAGTTTCTCAAAAAGGATCGTTGGCAATAAAGGCGTCCTGGGTTCAAATCCCGATTCGTTGAATTTTTACTTCTTAAAGAAGTTATTGTGATACCTCCACGTCAGGTTTTGGGGGAAAGCAGCCCTAAATTCGAATAGGGATCTACACCGATCACAACTTTGTCTGTGGTTGCGGCCGGCCGGCCGTACCATTTTTTTCCGGAACACTTTACGGCCACAGTTTCATCAGATTTTCACCAAATTTCACCATTACTCCTTATATTTTTTAAGAACTTTTGGTGCAAAAAAATTGCCACTTATTATTATTATTTTTTTAGTAGGGAGAAATTTCTTACTTCTACCCATTACGAGAGGCACATCCCTACGCCAAAGAGCCCATTATTTCTACCTTCACACTTGAAAAATTTTCAAAAAAAGAACCTAAAAAATTTTCGAAAAAAAAACCGGATAATTTTTCGTAAAAAAAAAAACTTACCCCTCGCTTATTCTTCTCTCTTTATACTTCCCCTCCTTTATACTTTCCCTCCCTTCGTTATACTTTCGTTCCTTTATACGTACTTCCCCCTCTGTTATACTTCTCCCTCCTTATATTTCCCCTCTGTTATACTTTCCCTCCTATATACTTCCCCCTCCGTTTTATGTCCCCTCCGTTTACTTTCCCTCCTATACTTCCCCCTCCTATATTGTTACTTCTCTTTAAGGAAGTTTTCGTTGGAAGCTCTTCAAACCAGTACTTTTTTTTCGTTGAAAGCTTAGAGGTATTGAAGTATTCCATAGCGTTGACAGTCTTGTAGAATCTTGGCGAGGAAAGGGAAGGAACTTGTCGGAGAAGTCCGAGGGGCTGGGCTAGACAGATAATGGTCGAGCGGACGACACAAATTGCCTCCCGATCCGCACTCTCACTCCCAGATGGATTATCGTAAATCAACAGGGATCTCCGCGCTTCGTAGAAAGAATCTTTGACAAAAGATTCAACTCTCTTTTCCCCGCTTTTATCTATCGAGAACCTATTTTTGGCTCATTTGAAAGATGTAAAAAAGTGAAGGGGAGATGAAAAATATTTACTGCTATTTTTACTAGGGTAAGAAAAAAATCGGATTTTTACGATTGGTTGTAAATATAAAGGGGGGGGGGGGACTCAGGTGAGATGAAAAATGTGTAAAAATTTAAGCCAGAAGTAAAATGTTCAAGAATCCTTGTATAATCAGGGAGCAATGATCCTTGTTGGCGTCCTGGGTTCAAATCCCGATTCGTTGATTTTTTTTTTTTTTTTTGAAAGCTTGGAGGTTTTTTCAGAGCAATAGTCCTTGTTTAATCAGGGAGCGAATTCTGATGGACCAAAAATCACGAGACTGTTAATTTTCAATCACTAGACACCAACTTACGAGTCGAGCCGACGTAAGCCGAATGAGCGTTCAAGCCGAGCGTGACGCCTCAGCGTCATTCTAAATCGAGAGGGTTTTCAAAATAACCTTCCCCCTTTCCTACAGTAGACGTGTTCTAATTTTACCTTTTTCAACGAGTTTTCGAAGATCTCGTATGAAGGAAACAATATCAATTGCTTTATAGACACCTGTAGTTTCGCCCTGAATCCAAGCAGTGGGCGGGAATGTTTTCCACATCGTAGGCCACCGCTTCACTTTTACCAGCCCCATAGAGAGCCGTAAATCTTCCCCGAACATACAGCGTTTCGCTTGTTTATAAACCCATCCAAAACATTCAAATCCCGATGTTCTCAACTTCCAATATAAGCGGACTTTTTGTCTTTAATAAACAGAATGGAACTCCTATTAAGAAGGGGCGGCGAAATATGGAAACAGATGACACCATCTGTCGTTAAGGGGAGAACGCGTGGCCGAGCATCGATGGAGAATTGAACAATCAATAAGGCCCCTTTGAGAGTGCCATCACATCACTGCTAGTATATCACTAGGTCGACAGAGTACGCACTATCCAAATTATAAAAAAAATTTCCCAGATTATAATGTGACAAGATATTTAAAAGGATCTAGTTCTAGGTAATAACATAAATCAAATAATTTTATCGAGTAATAAAATCCTCAAGTCGAGGATTATCAAGATTGAAAATAAACGTCTTATAAATTTATCGTTTGAAAGAGTGAAAATTATTTTAGAATTTTTAAAGCAACAAAACTTCAAGAGATAAAATTTTAAATTTACCAGTAGATTCGTTAATGACTCTAAAGGGGTTACTTGTTGCGTCGCTGTCGATTTTGCGCTCGTAAAATACCTGAAACGCATTTATTTTTCTCGGTGTTTCTCCGAAAAAAGATCGTTTTGTCTTATTTTAAGGCGTTTTCTTCGATATTTCTGCCAATAAATTTCTGGGAATTTTTCATGGTCTTTTATGTCAGAAAACCCTTAGCTTGAGCCAAAAACACCCTTTTTGCCGTATTCAGCGTTTTGCTATCTTTAGAGCCAAAAACGCCCTTTTTGCCGTATTCTGCGGCGTTTCTGCTGTCTTTTGAGCCAAAAACACTCTTTTTGCCGTATTCTGTGGAGTTTTGCTATATTTTGAGCCAAAAACACCTTTTTTGCCGTATTCTGCGGCGTTTTTGCTATCTTTAGATCCAAAAACACTCTTTTTGCCGTATTCTGTGGAGTTTTTGCTATATTTTGAGCCAAAAACCTTTTTTTGCCGTATTCTGCGGCGTTTTTGCTATCTTTTGAGCCAAAAACACCCTTTTTGCCGTATTCTGCGGAGTTTTTGCTATATTTTGAGCCAAAAACACCTTTTTTGCCGTATTCTGCGGCGTTTCTGCTGTCTTTGAGCCAAAAACACCCTTTTTGCCGTACTCTGCGGAGTTTTTTGCTATATTTGAGCCAAAAACACCTTTTTTGCCGTATTCTGCGGCGTTTAGCTGTCTTTTGAGCCAAAAACACCCTTTTTGCCGTATTCTGCGGCGTTTTGCTATTATAGAGCCAAAAAAAACCCTTTTGCCGTATTCTGCGGCGTTTCTGCTGTCTTTTGAGCCAAAAACACCCTTTTCGCCGGTTTTAAAGCGTTTACCTTAATTTTTGAGCCAAGAAACCCCCTAAATGCCATTTGGTCAAGGATAATTGTCTCAGAAGGTTTTTTTGCCAGAAATAAACGGGGAAAACGGCTCGAACGAAACGTTTTTTCGACCCATGTGGGTGAGTAAAAAGCCTTCAGTGGCCTGCCTATATGAGAAACTTGAAAAGAAATGTTAGAACGAATTTAGGACCACCTAGGAAGCGTTCTAGGTAAGAATCAACTATTTTCTTCTTAAATATGAAGTTCTACACAAAATTATCAACGGTAAGACGGAAAAAAAAAACAGAAGTCCGTTTCTCAGAAAATAAAAGTTTATGACTTTCCGGTCTTTAACCTTTTTTTTAAAGATGCGTTTCGAAAATTGGTCGTTTGTAAATATTTCCACTTATGGGGCAATAAAGTATAATTCAAAATGAAGAAAAAAAAAGTTAAAAACTAGGGATCAATGATGAATTGTGTTTGTCCACTACCTAAGTTGTCACTGGGGTTCAGGAGCTTTCATTGTCGACTAAAGGCCCAACAATGTCAAATTGCAGTAAAAGTACTGGTTTGAAGAGCCAACGAAAACTTCCTTAAAGGGAAGTAACAATTTAGGGGGGGAAGTATAGGAGGGGGAAGTATAACGGAGGGGAAGTATAAAGGAACGAGAGTAAACGGAGGGGGAATTTTTTTAAAACAATTTTCCGAGTTTTTTTTTTATTAAAAATTTTCAAAAAAAAAATTTTTTTTTCAAAAAATTTTCCGAGTTTTTTTTTTACAAAAAATTTTTCGAGTTTTTTTTTTTTTTGAAAAATTGTCCGGGTTTTCTTTTAGGTAGATTTCTTTTCTTCAAAAATTACCTATTGTAATGTACCAAGTAGTCGCAGATTCAAAAAATTTTCTATACGTTTTTCGTTTCATACCTCCTGGACCCCAAACCATCCTCAGTTGAAAAGTTTATATATATATATATATATATATATATACATATTAGCACGATAACTGGAGCAATTTTAATGTGAGGGTGACGATATCCGGTATTTAGAGCTTTTATCTCAATAGCTCGGACGAGTTCGTTAATGGCTGAAATCGGACCAGCGATTCACCTACTTTACTTAGGGCTTAAAAGACAAAATTGGCATTCTATTGAAATCCTAGTCTTTTGCAAAAAAAAAAACTTTAAGACCTCTGCGAGGGGTGTAAAAAATTAATTTAAAGCAGGTTTGGACGAGCCAGGCGCAAATATTGAACTAGCTAAACTTAAAAAAAATTTGAATTTATACCGGGAAATAATTAATATTTTATTAATAAAATTATCAGATGTTTTTCTAGGGGCTCAGTGGCGCAATTTTTCTTATATCATCATTTTTATAAATAATTATATATTTTGTGTTTATACATATTAATTTTAATCATGAAAAGAAATCTACCTTTTAGTCCCTGCTACCGCAGGGTCATTATTTTTAAATTTGCGCTTTTTTTTTTCTGAAAATTAAAGATTGATCGTAAAAAAATCAAAGAAAACATCAGAATTTCATTAAAATGCTAGCCCCTTCTCAACTTTTTAAATAATTTTTAGTTTTGTGGAACAATATTGTAGAAAAGGTGGTGAAATAAATTGGGAAGAAAGGTAAACAAGGAGAGGAGGATGATATCTTTTAGTCTTTTTATTATGAAAGGTTTTTTTTTTCCTTTCCCCCTCACAGAAATCCCCGAGTCTCCCGACTTTATCCATTCAACTCCCCAAGCCTTCCGCGCAATCCAATAACCTTCTTTTATATCCCAAACAAGAAATCCAAATAATTTCGTATTTAGAAAAGCCAAAATAGCGTAAAATATAAGGTTTTATGCAGCAAAAATATATAGGAAAGTCTGGAATTGGCATAATTTTCATCTTCCGCATTATCAACATGTAGTTGTATAGGTAATTATTATTTTACAAAACAAGAATTCTCAAAAACCTTCTGTCTTGTCAAAGATGTGGGGGTAAGACGGGTGTAATTAAGGCGCTCGGGTACGAAGGGCGAACTCGACAAAACGTAGTTTTGAGATATTCGCATTTTAAAGTTTTATGTTATGGGCGAACTCAACAGAAAAGTCATGCCCTGGAATGGGAAAGGAGTGGGGGTGTGGACTAGGATGTGGAGTTCGCCCTTCGTACCCGCTCTGATAACGCAGTTAGAGCTTTGCCGCATATCGGTTTTACGTATTTTAAAGGGGAAAAAGGGCGAACTCAACATAAAAATTATAGGGGTGTATTCACCAAGAGGTCTAGAATCTGAAAATGAAAAAAAAAAAAAAATTTGTCCGATGTTGAGTTCGCCCTTCGTACCCGGAGCGCTCAATTGTAAAACCGAGAGGAAGGGTAAGACTGGGTAAGAGTTGATCAAACTCCTTGAAAGTGATGAAAAAATCAGGGGAATAACTGAATCGTTAAGATGGGACATAAATATTTGGAGTGGCCATTAGGACCCTACGAGGTCTACAAATGTTTGAAGTTTGAGAGAAAGGATTGATGAAAATGAATGAATAAACAAATGAAATGTTCTTAATATGAGGGTTTTCTAGGGGGTGCGAAGTATGATAGAGGAGAGAAGTAAGGGGTCGGAACGTTGTGAAGGAAGTAACTAACTTTACTCCCAATCCAAGCACAATTAGCGTAATGGGATTGCAGGGTCCTCTCTTCACGGTGGGTGGTAGGTGGGTAGAAGCCGCTTCTAACGCCCCCGCCGTCCCCCTCGCCGCCCACGAAACGTCTTTTACCTTCAACTCCCTTTCCCCGACAAACCATCCTTGAACCAAGGGATGGTTTTTCCCTCTTTCACCGTTTACTCTGTTCAATATGATCGAATCTAAACTTTTTTTCCGAAATAAAAATCCATTATAATTTCATTTCTACTTGCCGGCGAACTCACTATCTCACCGCAACTGTCCCCTTCGTTGCCAAGTTTCTTCAAAGTTAAAATTAACATTATGATGATAAATTTAATCAATTTCATTATAAACTTGTTCTTGACGCTTTTGTCTTTTTGAGGGGGGAGTGCCCAGCAGATTTTTACTTAGTAAAAAGTGGACGCTTTTGTTAATCCTAGCTCACCTGACGAGGCTTTTTAAGCCGAAACGCGTCGTGAGATACCCGTTATCACAGTCATTTGTTCCTCTATTATAGGCTTATTATTTGATAGGAAAATCTACAATCTTGCGAAATACGGACGCAATAAACGTAAAGTAATGCCATGGCAGCAGTCAAAAAATTAAAAACCAATAATGAGGTGGTGAGTGCCTCTATCTCTTGGAGAACGTTGGCAGCTTTAGGGAGACGGTTTGTTTCCAGCTTCCCGCTTTATCCACTAAATCTCTCGGAGATAGGTTCACAGTGAAAAGATAAAAATGATTGTGATAGGGAATAGCTCACCTGAAGAGGCTTTTTAAGCCGAAACGCGTCGTGAGATACCCGTTATCACAGTCATTTCTTCCTCTATTATTGGTTTATTATTTTGTAGGAAAATCAACAATCTTGCGGAATACGGACGCAATGAACATTAAAATCGTAAAACAATCGATTTTTTAAAATTTTTTTTAAATTGGTCACTCCCCCCTTAAGAAATCAGATGGAAACTACAGCTGTCAAGTGCTCCGGAAAATGTACGGACGGCCGGCACTACAGACTTCATCCCCAAAAACCGTAGTAATCCAATAACTTCCCTTGAGGAAGTCAAAAGGGAACCCTTTTTACGATAGTATAAAAAAAATTGATTTTTTTCCCTTTCGGAAGCGGTCGGAATTGGGGTTGGTTTCCCTCTTCGCTCGTGTTTGGCCCAGACATGAAACCCGCCCACTCTCCCAGATCCTCGCAACAATTAGTACTTCACTGTCTCGGCCATCCTTTACGCACAAGACCCCCTTTTCTAATCTAATCCTGTCCGACTTAAATGGGCGGGTTTCTTTTTCCCTTTTCTATCTTTACTGTAATTGGAACCTTTTAAAATGTATTAGATTGTTTTCTTCTGTATTATCCTGTTGAGGTTATTACTGCACCGCTCTAAAGGATTAGTCTGAATTCAATTTATCCGCTCTCCCTGATCTTTGAGGTGTTAAAATATCCTTGATTATCCATTTCTAATCCCTCCAAAAAATTATTTAATAAATTAATTCAAATTGCGAGGTACAACCGAAATTCTGCTTACCCGTTGTTACCGTAATCGGCGGTTAGTGAGTCGGCGATTACTGATTAACTTATTTTTGTTTATATATCATCTGATTAATCAATGATTAAATAATTGACTGCAAGGGTGTCGGTGGCTGAAGAACAGAAATTCTGTTGGTCTCTCAGCATCTGAGGGAGAAGTGAGCTGCCTTTTCCTTTTATGTCGAACTATGGTTTAAAAATAATATCGGAATATAAAAAAGTCGTGTTTTTTTCTTCTTCAGTTAACCGTAATGAAATAATTATTAGAAGGCGGTGGGCGGACAGAAGTACTGAAGGTAGGGGGTAGAAAAAGTAAGGGAATTGTGGGTGGGTAAACTTGCTACTTTTCCAATTAGCTCGCAGCCTCCGTTAATGAGCTCTCACTCTCACCCCCTCTTCGCTCTTTTCCGTTGCTGTTTCTCCCTATTTTTTTTATCGCGCGAGTGCTCTTTTCCTGGGTTTTTCCTCAATCTTTTCTTCACTTTTCTCCACTTCGTTTTACCTTTCTCCAGGAATAAATTCATCGTAATTGGCGATTCATCTTTCCTATTGAGATTTCATCACAATAGGTCAAGTTCAATATTTGTTTCAGTTTTCAAAGTCCCACCCGAAAAAAAGAGTGCCTACATCTCATCCGAAAGAATTCTCGTCCTAAAGTATTCTCGTCCTAAAAATAATAGAAAAAGAAAAAATATAAACTGTATTCTCGTCCTAACGGGCTACGCTCCTTTTTAGGACGAGAAGACAGTAGGACGAGAGTACTTTCGGATGAGAATACATTTCATTTAATTTTAAGTAAATTTTTTTACACATATTTTATGACGAGAAGACATTAGGACGAGAATACTTTCCGACGAGATGATTTCTGTTTTATTAAAGTACCTATAGTATTCAAAAAATTGTATAAAAATTGAAATCCACTTGTCCGAATGTCTTCTCGTCCTACTGTCATCTCGTCCTAAAAAGGGGCGTAGCCTATTAGGACGAGAATACTTTCGGACGAGAATACAGTTTGTATTTTTTCTTTTTCTATTATTTTTAGAACGAGAATACTTTCGGACGAGATGATTTCTATTTTATTAAAGTATTATATTTAAAAAATTGTATAAAAATTGAAATCCACTTGTCCGAAAGTATTCTCGTCCTACTGTCATCTCGTCCTAAAAAGGGGCGTAGCCTGTTAGGACGAGAATACTTTCGGACGAGAATACAGTTTATTTTTTTTCTATTATTTTTAGGACGAGAATACTTTCGGATGAGATGTGTGCCCCCAAAACCACCCCATTTAACCAAGATATGGCGTTAACCTAGCTCTTTGGCCTCGAAATTTCGGATTTTTAGAACTTTTCCTGTGTCAGTAGGCCGAGGAAGCCCTTCTCAACCGAATTTTTTTAGTTTTCCTCGGAGAAAACCTTTTTTTTCATTACTAAGGCGACTTACTACCTTTTTTGCCTGGGAACACCCTTCATAGGTACCAGTTTTGGGGCTTTTTCATCCTCTTTTGCCCAAGGAATCTCCGGACTTCCTTGGTTTCCTATCAATTTAAACATTTCACAATATCATTTAAAAATTTGGTTAAAATGCCATAATTCGGGTAAAAAAGTTGTCAAACTGATAAAAATTAAATGATAGATAATCGGGACAAAAACGATTGTGGGGGAGAGAATCTAGGTGATGATTTTGATCATAAACACAACATAAAGTGAAATGAAGGGAGTAGGTTGGGTTGGATCAATGTTCCGCCCTCTCACACTCGCCCTCACCGCCCCCCTCGCCGCCCCCCATTTCCTAATGGATTGTTCCCCATACTATAAAACCCGAGTGTCTCGATATTTACCCTAAATAACATTAACGTCCCTACTAACAGTATCATTTCCTTTCCTCCGCTTTTCTATCACGACCTAATAATTAATTATTAAACGTTCGCTTGGGGGAGAATTTGGAAATTCAATTTCGCAACCTTAATAAACGGCTTATGGGATTTATTTTTTATTTTTTATTTAATGCTCCCTCATAAAATACCTGACCAGATAATGATTGGAATCTGTGCAAACCAGCTATTATCACGGTTATACCACCTTGTTAAATTAATGTCGAGTTACCAGGGAAAACGGTCGGTTTACCATAGCCCATTAAGGATAATATAACTTATTTAGTAGTCAATTTTAACCAAAGATTAAGCGTTAGAATTTTCAAAATACCCAAATTTTACTGACTTTTAGGGAGAAAATTACCATTTGACCGACAGCTCGATGTTTTCAGATGTCAGATTTTTTCGATGTTTTTATAAATTTTTTGTAATAATTTTTTTTTCCAGAAAAAACTTTTTTATTTTACACCGAATGTGAAAACACGCAACTTTATTTTATAAATAGAAGCCTAAAAACGGCAAATTATTCGCGACCTTCATACGATAAAACCTATCTGAATACGTCCAGACAAGCTTTTTTCTCCCCTCTATTTTTAAATGTTAAATTATTACAATGTTTATCAAAGTAATAAATATGCACCATTTTACCGATAAGAAATATAAAATTCTATTTATAAATCTGCTTAATTTTAATTAATTAATAATTAAATATTAAACAGCACGCGAAATTCTAATTTTGTTGTTTTTAGACAGGTTAAGAAAAAGGTTACGTTAAGAAATTTTATTGTTATCTAACTGCACGAATTGTTCAATTTTAATTATCGAATATAATTAGTATATCGAGGGAGGAAACTTACTAATTCTCAAAATTTAAAATTATAAAAAACTTTTACTTTTAATTTAAAAAAAAAATAGGTAAGTCCAGATTTCGATTTTTCAGATTTTATTGATCTTCCTCAATTTTTTGTTGGGAAATTTTTTTATATATTATTTTTTTTATTTTTATTATTTTTTTGGGGGGTAGGTATCACAATAACTTCTTTATGGAAGTTAAAAAGCTCAGTTTTAAAATAATTTCAACAAAACCGCTTTTCACTAATTTAGCAACAAGACAAAAATAATAAAACATTTCCAGGTAGATAAACTTCAAAAGTTTCTTAGGTTAAAGCTAAAATAAATTTCACGCTCATCTTATTTTAAGAAGATAACGTTTTTGTATTAAACTGACGTTCTTTTTTAAAATTTAAAAGCAAAAAAGGGTGATTTGAGTCTTCTGGGAAGAAAGTTTCAACTCGGTTTCTTATGTACCCACCGTAAACATCTAAGATCTGAGAACAAAAGAGAGGTTAAGAAGAGGTCGGAAAAGAATCCTTAAATTATACAGCAACTCCTTGTTTTCTCTCTTTGTATATATTTCGAGAACTCTACCTTTTTACCATTTGTACAAAAACGAGGTTTATCGTTTCAACAGAATTTAAATAATTTAAAAAAATAAAAACAGATGTTTTTTATTAGCTAACTAAGACCAATTTCAAGTTTGTTTTACTCCGGAAAATGTGACGGACGGGCGGCACCACTGACAACCTCATGATCTGTTCTTTTCTAGGGGTCTGAATGACCCTTTTCCATCACATGAAGGATGTCACTTTTTCGCAGTCAAATTTAAATATAGACCAAATAATTTCTCACATTTCATTTCTCATATGGAATATACATTATAACGAAAATTTCCATTGCTTATATACAAAAGGTTGAGTAAATCGTATGGATCAATTCACTTGATCGCGCACCATTAACTAACGGCATGAAACACTTCAATCGGCTTCAATCCCGACCCTACAAAGGAATCCTCATCAACCCAATTAAACAATAAATGTTAATTAATCTTTGGGATTTCATTATAAAACGTTCCATGGTTACCAACTCCGAAAAACGCCCCATTTTTCGAAAGTGGTAAAACTTAATTTTTGTTTTAAGTCAGTTTTGAGATAGAAATAATAAAGATAGCGCATTTGAGCCGTCTGTAAACGTTTTTAAAAATCTTTTTATCTTTAAAATGAGCCCAAAACGGACCCCATTGGATTATCCGTTCTCAAGTAATAGCGGAAAAACGAAAATTTTTATTATGTTGATTTAATTGCTTTAAAGCCGTTGGTACCCCATTGCCCTAGTCCGGATGGTTTTGATTCCCTTTTTAATTTAAAACAACTTAAAACTGACTAAAAACCACCTTTTCCAAGTCTCCTATCTAAATCCGTTGTGGGTTTATATTTTTTTTCCATCAAAAAAACAAAAATATCTCAAGTTTGGTTGACATTTTTGAGTTTCTGAGGCCAAATTCGGAATCTGCGTTCAATTTTACGTTAAGAATGATGATTTATAACCTTATAAAGCAAACGGTTTGTTCGCTATCTCGAGAAGTTTAAAATTTTATTGGTGGCAGCGCTTACTCAGCACTGTAAAAATGACAAAAAAGTTACAAAAAATGAAATGCTAAAAGAAAAAACAGAAAAATTAAACTTGAATCTAGAGTGTGATAAAAAAAAAAGTCGAAGAAGGGAGGGCAAGGTTTTAAAAAAATCATCCTATCTAAAACAAACCACAAAAGGCGAATTTTAATTGAAAAGGCAATCAGAGCAAATTTTTTTTCCCCTCAAATATTTTAACCCTTTACAAACTAAAAAAAAAAAGAGTTATTAACTGTTGTTTGCAACAAATAACTAAAACAAGAGAGGGAAATATGAAAATGAAAAAAATCGGAATTTAAATTAAAACTTAAAGTCCGTTCCTGGGAAGATTGGCTAAAAAATTGAGAAAAACCCGATGAAAAATCTCGGCCAAAAAATACCATAAATCGTATTTTTTGGGCGAAATGCCGTAGAAAAAATATTTCCTGGAGTTGAGGATTTTTATTTATTTTCTCCCCTACTTTTGCATTGTTAATAAAAGATGGTTTTTTTTCTAAAGCTTTTACAGTCGAGTATTCAAGGTTCCAATGAAAAGTGGCTGGACGTTCAGATAAAACAACAACAAAGGATGAGCGGGGGATCGGTTGCTCTTTTGATCTTTACCGCGTCACTACCTGCTTTTGTCCTCCAGTTAACGGCTCTTTTTCTTCCAGAGTAATTATTTTTTTTTCTTCAAGTATTTATCGTCATTAATAAATTAAAGAGTGAAAAAAAGATTCTTGGGTCGAGAACGAATAATCAGACCAAGTCCGTTCTTCAACAAAAGACTTAAGGCTCTTTAATTCCTTTAATTCCTCCTCTTTAAGAGCCTTAAGTCTTTTGTTGGTAAATATTGGATTTTGTATTAATAAATTTTAGAATGTAAGAGTATCCGTGGACAGTTTGGAAAGGTGGGATGTTTAGGTCCTATTCTCCCCTGAGGCAATATTTTATATCAAACGACCTCAGAAGCTCATCCAATATCATGTTCTCCTTTTATGATTTATAACTCGTTTACAATGGAATAAATTCAAACTTAAGGTGGACGGATTAGAGGTAATTAAAAAGATCTAGAAGGGTCCGGAGGAGGGCACACATCTCATCCGAAAGTATTCTCGTCCTAAAGTATTCTCGTCCTAGCAGGCTACGCCCATTTTTAGGACGAGATGACAGTACAGTAGGACGAGAAGACATTCGGACAAGTGGATTTCAATTTTTTTACAATTAATTAAATATTACACTTTAATGAAATAGAAATAATCTCGTCCGCAAGAGTATTCTCTTCCCACTGTCTTCTCGTCCTAAAAATATGTCTAAAATAAAATATTAGGTACTTAAAATTAAATGAAATGTATTCTCATCCGAAAGTATTCTCGTCCTAAAGGGCTACCCCCCTTTTTAGGACGAAAAGACAGTAGGACGAGAATACTTTCGGATGAGAATACAGTATATATTTTTTTCTTTTTCTATTATTTTTAGGACGAGAATACTTTCGGATGAGATGTAGGCACTCGAGTTTAATAAGAAGAAAACTTAGTAGACTTCTGCTTTTTCATCCTAAAAGAGAAGTTATTGTGATACCTCCCTATTCCGTAGGGGAAAACTGATTTTTACCGATTCTGTGGTTGCTAGTTTTTTCGTACGAATTTTCACGGCATTCGATTATCTCCAAATTCCCACAGAATCTTTTTTTCATCGTAACCTCGAAAATGACGCAGGATCTGTCTGTCTAAAGTTTTCATTTTCCGAAAAGTTCCCAATTTTCACCAAATTTTTACAAAATCTTCCTTTCGTAATTACTATTTTCAACCGAAATCTCGATTATTTTTTTATAATTCGATAAAATTACACAGATAAAATAGAAATTTTAAAGTATAATCTTTGTGGTAGGTAGGGTATGATATAAATCTTGGAGGAACGTGTGCGGAGGCGAAGATGTTATTGAGGGAGGTTCACGTGACCTGACAGACAAATATCTGATCCAGATCGATCCACAAGACACATCTCATTAGTGGCACCGGTGGGGGGAAGCGTCTTCGGTAGAATTCCTTCCCTTCTTCGGCATATTTTCCGTCGAATACATAAAAAAGTGGAGCGTCGGATTTTTAGTTGAAGTCTGTGCGAGCGGGAATAATTGTATTTTCGATGGTTTTTGAATGTTTTAGATGAAACAATGAAGCAGTTACCCATTACTTAATTGGAACGGGTGAATTAGATCTATTAGGAGAAGCCCCAAAGATAGGGACAGATGGAAGTTGCCCTAATGAAAAGTGAATAAGCATCCGTATCTATCGATCTGCCGAAACGAGAAGGGGGGAGCCGCTCCTTCCCTTACATTCCGTAGGCCATTGTCAGTAAATGTAAATAGCGAATCGGATGGAATAAAACCTAAAAGTATTTTAGAATCGTCAGACACCCCTATCAAAGGCCATAATTTAAATCGTTAAATAGACGACTCCCCCATAACACGTGCCCTTTACTCACTTATTAAGCAACCCATAAACACTTTTAATATTTAAACTTTGACGAGTTCTTGTGCTTTTATTTTTAAATTATGCAGTGTTTTGTAAGAGAGAAAACGTTATGGGTTAACAATGCCGGGAGAGGGACCTCACACGTCGCTCGTTGTAAATCACCTGGGATCTCGAAAGCCCCCAACCGGTCCAACTTAACGAAACCGAAAACATCTCAACAACTGTCAAACGCGTACACGCCCAGAGTCAATCCACGGACCATCAACCGCTGCCACGCCATTGTCTTGTCGACAACTCCAATAACGAATTATTCACGATTAACTCAGTGTCCATCGGTTTTTTCAGCATCCACAATAACGAAAATTAGGTTGAAATCGACATTTTTGGAGGTAAAAAATACAGAAACTATTTCCTACGTCGAAAAATATATCCTCAATGAACTTTTGAGGTTCTGACTATGATAACAATCTTTATATGGCGATGAATTACTATTTCCTACGTCGAAAAAATATACTCAATGAACTTTTGAGGTACTGACTATGATAACAATCTTTATATGGCGATGAATTACTATTTCTTACGTCGAAAATTATATCCTCAATGAACTTTTGAGGTACTGACTGATAACAATCTTTATATGGCGATGAATTACTATTTCCTACGTCGAAAAATATATCCTCAATGAACTTTTGAGGTTCTGACTGATAACAATCTTTATATGGCGATGAATTACTATTTCCTACGTCGAAAAATATATCCTCAATGAACTTTTGAGGTTCTGACTATGATAACAATCTTTATATGGCGATGAATTACTATTTCTTACGTCGAAAAATATATCCTTAATGAACTTTTGAGGTTCTGATAACAATCTTTATATGGCGATGAATTGGTTAGTTACGTCATTGGAGTGCACATCCTTTGAAAAAAAATTTTTAGGTGTTTAGATACCTACTTCATGATTTTTGACTTTTTATTCCCTCATATAAATATCTGTTAGTAAAACGTTCGGTAAACAGACAGCGTATATAACCCATCGGAGGGTAAAATGGGTGGCGCCATAAAATCTTATCACTGTTTTCCCGTTTGTTTTCCGCGTGGAGCGTTGGTGGTGGTGTAGTACTTAACTTGATATGTATCCTGTCGTGTGTCGAGATACGCGTATAGGGTAGACTAGAGCTTCGGAACAATATTTCCCCTCGACAAAAAAAAGGGCGAAAGTAACCAAAGCTATCGATTGAAGGGCCGGTTCTCCGTTAATATTTAACAACTCCCTAAGTGGTAAGGAAATCTTTTTTTTCTCTCTCTCCCTTTCCTTCTCTTCCTAATTTGCATTTATCGTGTTAAAAGATTGTTCTACTTATAAAATGAGTTAGTAGCAAAGTGGCCGCGTAAACTACACTTTATTATGTAATCAATTGACTACATTTTACCCCTCTTTTAGACAATAGGATTTTTTTTAAATACATTTAAACCATCAAATTTTTTTCTTCATGCAGTTTTTATTGAATTCATGGAAAACTTGTGAGGGGGCAGGTAAATAACAATTAAATTCGTTTAAAGTACGCTTTAGGTGTATCGTCGGATCAAAATTCGGCATGAATATGGATGAACCCATGCATAGTCATCGTTTTGATTTATTGTAAATCTACCAGAGCTCCGCATATAAAAGATTTGAAGCGATTATTCGTATCACACCTGGGATATACGACGGAGAAGGAAATAATGAGGGAAAATCCCTCCAATAGATACATTAATCGGATATAACCGTTGAAAAAAAAAATAAATGTAACAAAAAAACTAGAGATTTTAAAACGTAATATATTATGTGTGGGGGATTGGAATATTTTTGGTTTAAGGGAGAAGAGGGTAACACTGTAAGTGTCTCCTTAAGGTGCATCCTCTCGCTGAGCGTAGACTTGGTCGTTTCACTTGTGTAATGTCATAAATTTTGGTTTCTTTTGAAAAACATGAAATTAAATTATGTTAAAAGGTCTTTAATTCTTATATGTATAATAATTTTTCATTTGAACTAGCTAAAAAAAAAAAAAAAAAAAAACGGAACACGGGGAAACATCCCCCTTTTTCTTCTTCCTCTTTTTTTTTTTTTTTACCTCTCAATATCTTCGAGATAAGTAACTACAAAAGAAAGAGTCTGTGAAAATCGGATGAAAATTTGGGCCATGAACTGTTCCGGAAAAACGCGACGGACGGACGGCACCACAGACAACCTCATGTAAAGATCAATGGTGTATGGAAGGCCCTTTTCCAAATAACCTGCATTGGTGGGTATTACAATAACTTCCTTTGAAGAATTAAATCAACAAAAATTGAAGTATGGACGCAAAAAAATGAAGTAAAAATTATGCTTTTATTGCAGGTGTTTTCAAACTTGAGTCCCCCTTCGAAAAACTTTTTATCTTTGGTTAGGTACCCTCCATGTCGGGTTTTTGGGGGTCTTCTAGACCCCGTAGGGTGAAATCTGCTAACAATTTTTCTTTTAGTAGGGAGAAATGTCATATTTCCACCCCAAACGAGAGTGGTTCTTGGGGGATTCTCGTCCTAACAGGCTACGCCCCTTTTTAGGACGAGATGACAGTAGGACGAGAAGACATTCGGACAGATGGATTTCAATTTTTATACCATTTTTTAAATATTATACTTTAATAAAATAGAAATCATTTCGTCCGAAAGTATTCTCGTCCTACTGTCTTCTCGTCCTAAAACTAACGTTCAAAAATTGCTGCGTCGCGGTCGGAGAAATGCGGAAGCGTTCCACGCCAGCAAATTTTAAACTCCTTTTGTATAGTAATAATGTATAGTAAGTAATATTTTATTTTACACATATGTATAGGACGAGAAGACAGTAGGACGAGAATACTTTAGGACGAGATGATTTTATTTTATTAAAGTATAATATTTAAAAAATTGTATAAAAATTGAAATCCACTTGTCCGAATGTCTTCTCGTCCTACTGTCATCTCGTCCTAAAAAGGGGCGTAGCCTGTTAGGACGAGAATACTTTCGGACGCGAATACAGTTTATATTTTAGGACGAGAATACTTTCGGATGAGATGTGTGCCCTCGTTAACACTTTTAAATATCTTATTCTGAATTAAAACATATGGGTTCATTATATACTTCCCCCTCCTTAAACTCCCCCCCCCCCCCTCATATATTGTTCATTCTCTTTTAGGAAGTTTTCGTTGGAAGCTCTTCAAACTACTACTTTTTATGTGAAGATAAAGTGAAAAATACGTTTTCAAACGAGTTGGAACATTATTGACTTGATTCTGGGACGGAAAAAGGGTTGGAAAGGGGGTGGTAGGCAATGCACCATTAATGACACCAGTTGGGGGGTGCAGTAATTGTCGAGAGGGGTTCATATTGTAATCCGGCGTTGGTTTTCGTCGGGCTTGTGGGGAGGGTGAGATCATTAAGCCACTTCTACCCCCTTGTTGCTTGACCCTCATTTCAAACAGTAATGTACTTCAACCACGTGTGAAACCCAATTATTTTCCCCATATCAAAAAATCCAAATTTTCGCAGGGGAAAAATAAGTTTCGACAATAAGCTTAAAATATTGTGATAAGAAATTACGGCAATTTATTCAGGGTAAACGGAACGTTAAATTGAAGATGCCATTTCAATAAGTAATGCTCTACTAAGTCGGATCAAAGGGCTAACTTGCGAGAGACTTCTAAAAGGGCCTCGGCTTTCCTCCTTTCTTGATTGGTTTCGCCGACTTCGCTAATGTCAGAAAGAGGGCTCCGGGAAGTAGGCGGGAAAAAGGATTAGAATCTTATTCACTAAAAATAAATGAGCGTCCCACCCGGATTTCTGAAAAAAAAAAAAAAAAAAAAAAAAAAAAAAAAAATTCGGAAAAAAAAAGGATTTATAGAATCAATATGAATGGTGGGGGTTTGGGAGATAGCCAAAGATCAATCAAATAGGGTCCTGGCTTTTAAGAAATGAAGCTTAAAGATTTTCCTATCAAATAATTAACTATAATAGAGGAAGAAATGACTATGATAACGAGGTGGTGAGTGGCTCTATCTCTTGGAGAACGGTGGCGGCGGTGAGCTTTAGATAGAACAGTTTGTTTCCAGCTTCCCGCTGTATCCACTAAAGCTCTCGGAGATAGGTTTACAGTGAAAAGATAGAAATCATTGTGATAGAGGGAATAGCTCACCTGACGAGGCTTTTTAAGCCGCCGAACGCGTAGATACCCGTTATCACACAGCAGAAACAGTAAAGCGAAAAATCATTGAACTTCGAAAAAAAAAGTGCAGGCCGTCTATTTCCTTGCTGGACGGTATTCATTAGCCTTCTTAAAGGAAGGGGAAAGATCATCCAGACTACTGAGGATTACCGATCTTTTGTCTATAATACTGGCCGTCCGTCGCTTGCTTCGATAAACATATGAGGTGCTCCGGGTACGAAGGGCGAACTCAACATCGGACAAATTTTTTTTCATTTTCAGATTCTAGACCTCTTGGTGAATACACCCATATAATTTTTATGTTGAGTTCGCCATTTTTCCCCTTTATCCGACATAGCTCTAACCCCCCCCACCGTCCCACCCCCCATTTTCCAGGCATGACTTTTTTGTGAGTTCGCCCTTAACATAAAACTTTAAAATGCGAATATCCCGAAACTACGTTTTGTTGAGTTCGCCCTTCGTACCCGGAGCGCCTCATATGTGGTGTGTAGTTTAGAGAGAATCAGTTATTGAATCTTTCGGTGGGAAATCGATGTGGGAAATTGAGTGAAAAGTGGATTAAGCGTTTTATAGAAATCGATCGATCTCCGAGGTCGCATTATCGACTGATGTAGCTCTCATAACTCGGCCTGATTATTTTGGTAATGAGAGTAGGTTATTAAAATTCTGAAAGTTTTAACCCTGTAAATAACGGAATGAGAGAAAGATGAAAGATCCTTTTCTCGAGTGTCTCGGGACGGTGGATGAATTCAGAAGTTGTTTTGAAAAGCCTCGGGGGCCCCACTCTTTTTCCTTTCGTCGTCTCGGGTTCTCGTCCCATTAATGGAGTTGTTCCTCAAGAACTTATTTCACTAGGAGTTCTCCCTGTTTAATAAGGTCGTCCAGGTCTTGAAATTCAATGAACCTCTGATCCGAAAGTTATTACAGCTTCGCGCTCGGATTATAACGGATCCCCTTCCAGAAGAAGCTTCGAAAGCATTTGGCAAGGGTCCAATCCCTTTATACTCGTTACAAAAATTGCTAATTGTACCTTAAAATGATGGATTCTCTTTGTTTTATTAGTAAACTGTTCCCTTGAGAGCCCGCTTGTTTGTCACCGACTAAATAAACTCGGGAGTTAACTCATGAAATCCCTCTCGCACAATTAGATTGCTTGACTTGTTTTATTCCCCTGTTAGAAAAGAGCCGACTCCCTCACATCCAATCAACTTTCAATAGATAATCGTTAACGTTTTTCGCCTGCGGTGATGTTTCGATTCGTTTTGTTTTTTTCTCGCCCTTTCTCCCCGCCCTCGAACCCCTTCAACAAATGTTTTTCAATCCGATTAAAACACGAGTATTGACTAAAAATTGTTTTTCACCCTCCGGTCACTTCCAATATTCTATCATCCGAAAATTTTTAAGGCGGATTAAAATTGAGGCGCTCCGGGTACGAAGGGCGAACTCGACAAACGTAGTTTCGAGATATTCGCATTTTAAAGTTTTCTGTTAAGGGCGAACTCGACAGAAAAGTCACTCTCTGGAATTTTCGTGGCGAGATTTAGATTTTATAGAATCATAGAGGAAAGGGTTTTTTAAAAATTTTCGAATATTTTTTACGATTATTAATTCGCAAAAATATATTTTTATT